>CAUYON010086135.1:0-88565 GCA_963573935.1 Arctocebus calabarensis | reverse complement strand
CCTACCCAGTCCTAGTCCATCCTCCACCTGTTATTGTACAGTCCCCTAAGAATGTTTTGGCTTTTTCTTTTCTTTTTTTTTTTTTTTTTTTTGTAGAGAAAGAGGTCTCACTTTATTGCCCTCAGTATAGTGCCATGGTGTCACCCAGCTCATAGCAACCTCCAACTCCTGGGCTCAGGCGATTTTCTTGCCTCAGCTTCCCGAGTAGCTGGGACCACAGGCACCCGCCACAATGCCTAGCTATCTTTACCTTCATCTTTTAAACTTTTGTTTATTTTTAAACTGACACCTAAAGGTGGTATACAATATATATAGTGCACAGATGCTGTTTTGATAAAAGTGTACACAGCGAATGACCAAACCAAATGAATAATATGTCTTTTCCCTCACATGCTCATAATTTTTACGTCGTGCAAACACTTAACATCTACTCTGAGCAATTTTCAGTTTTACAACGCGTCATTGTTAATATAATCACTGTGCTGTATGGTGTGTGGGAATTCGCTCTTGACTCACAGACGAGAGCCTCACACAAGAGCCTCCGATGCATGGAAAGGCAGGGAAAGGAATGCGTGGGCATGCAAGGAGTTGAGGCCAGTGTCAGGCCGTTCGTACACCGAGCACCCACGGCAGACAGGCCTGGGCTCCTGGACCCAGGTCACAGGAGGGGCAGGTATTCATAGTTTCATTTCACAGACAAGAACACAGAGGCTCCTAGGACTGTGGCAGGCTGCCTAAGGTCACACAGCGTGTGACAGAGGGGCTGGAGCCAAGGACACCCAGGGACACCCAAGCCAAGCTCCTCCATGGGGCCCTGGTTCCTCCTGTGAGATTGCCTGGTCTTCTGGGTGACCTCGAACAGATCACTGAGCCTCCCTGGACTTCAGTCTTCTCCTCTCTCCAGTGTGGGGCTGGGGTCTCAGGGGAGAGTCCTGCGTAGGCCAGACCAGGCCTGGCACACACTGCCTGCTGTGAGGATGCCGACGTGCCAGCACCAGCCCAGGGGGCCTTCACCAGCCCTGCTAAGCCCTTGGGTGTTTGCCTGGGAGAGTCGGTATCAGAACACACTCCCTGAAGCAATAATCCAGACATAGTGGGCTTAGCAGAAATCCTCCACTATAGTGGGAGAAAGTGAGACCTGGAGAGGCAAGGGTTTCTGTAGATGCAAAAATCTGCGCATTTACCTTCCAAATCTGGGTCATGAGCAGGGGCTGCTAAGAAGCAGGTGGACGGATGCTCGCGGCTCCAGGTCAAGGGGAAGGGGTGAGAGCTGCGTGCAGAGGTCGCTGGGTAGCTGCTGTCTAAAGTCCCACGAAGAAGAAAGGGAGGAGCTCTAAGTATTTGCAAACAGGTAGAACGATCAGAGCTTGGTCTTACTCAAGTGCTGACTGTGCAGCCACGCACACTCAGTGCTGGCACAAGAAGTATCAGCCGTAATTTTGGTACTGAGTGCAGATAGTCTAAGTGACATGGTCAAAGTCACACAGTAAATGACAGTTGAGCTGCTCAGTGCTAACAGAGGGACATACTATCTGTTGACAGCAGACCCTCCCAGGTCCCTCCTGCCCACACTGGCTGCCTGGCATAATGGAAAACCTCCCTTATGGGGTCAGCCTGCTCGCCAAACCCACCCGCCCAGGAGTGGGTGTTCCTGGAGCCTACTCCATCTGACACACTCAGCTCTGGTCTTAGACCCTCCTGCTTTCCTTGGCTGACCCTGGACTCTTTCCAAGCCAAGGGAAACATGCTCCCACCTGCGGCCTGCCAACAGCTCTGCGGCTCTGCATTTTGGATACCCTGAGGCCCCCAGGGCTTGGGACCCTGGCCAAGGCCAAGCTGCTCAGAGGCCTGTGCCCTCTCTACCAAAGCAGAGCCACAACCTGTCGAGGGCCTGCACCGAGTGTACTGACAGCACATCGAGCTTCTCTCTCTCTTTTTGACAGAAAGCGAATAGGCAAAGATCCAGCATAAGGAGTATAGTGTGCACTGTGCTGTGAGACCCAGGTTCAAATCTCAGCTTCATCACTTATAAACTGTGCGATTCTGGACAAGACGTTTAACTGCTCTGCGAGCCACGTCCTTCTTAGTACAGTGGAAATAACAACACGTCCTGCCTCAGGGAGCCGCCAGGATGATGGCACAGCACCTGCATGCAGCGAGGACCCTGACTGCAGGCTCCTGCCTTCCTGCCCCTGGCCCTCCGAAACACCGTCTTCTCTATTTGGAGGGTGACAGCTGACCGCTGGCCAGGCACCAGGTCGGGAGCTGCCTGTGTGGGGCCTGCGGAGGTGCTGGAGACGGCGGACTCTCAGAGGGCATTAGAGGCATACTTTTAATCAATAATGTATTATTTCCTCCGAGGCAGCTATCTCCATGTTCATTGTGTGTAAATAGGGTTTCTCTATGACGGACTATGTTAGCTTAATGTGGCTGACATTCAGTGCACAAAATCTGGTGGCTGCCCCTCAGGGTCACCAGGAAAATGAGATGATGTACCCGCCATAGAGCCATCCTCTGAGTGAAATATGAGTGGTGGCAACAGTCAGGGCACCAGGCTTGTACTTCAAGAGTGGGCTGTGTGCATGAGCAAGGGAAACGGACCATCAACACGACCCTGGGAGCACGGTCCAAACACGTGTAGGTGGTCCAGAGAGAGCGTAGGTGGCTGGTGCCCCAGAGTTGGGGTCTTGGGGTTCCCAGCTCTTTGGTCTAAATCTGGAACCCAGCAGCTCTGCACTGTCCGGCCACCCCTGTTGATGTAGTCTTCACCTGCTGCCTCTGGGACAAAGCTCACCCTCTCTGACTGGTGAATGGAGCCTCCTCCATCTGACACACTCAGCTCTTAGTGCACTCTCCTGCTTTCCTTGACTGACCGTGGACCCTTTCCACGCCAAGGGAAACATACTCCCACCGAGGCCTGCTCAGATGGTTCCTTTCCTCTCTTCCCTGCAGAGCAGTGGATTACTCCAAGTCGTCTGAAAGCTTATTCTGTATGTGCCCCTCTGACTGCACCCCAGTCCTGTGGGCCTGGCCCAGCCTGGCAGTCCAGGCAGGCAGAGAGCTAAGCATAGGTGGCCCTCTGCATTTTCCACGTGGTCACGGCTCTTCTCCTGTCCTCCAGGGCACTCAGAATAACAGATGTTGGCACTATCAGCTACTCGCTCATTTCCACCAGACTGAAGTAGAAGTGGGGGGGAGGGGTTCATTTAGATTTGGGGAGAGCTTCCCCACCGTGACACCTTTAAAGTTGGAGGTCAGTTGCCACTACCACACGTGGGTCAAAATCAATAGGCCAGAACCCCAGTAATGTGCGCTTAACTCTGTAAAACCAGATAGCTGGCAGCTTTGACTTTAAGAACTCTCTGGAATGCACCGTGATGGAACTTTTACAAAGATACTCTGCAGGGTTTTATCAGCGGGAGCAGGACCCACCCCCTGTTTTCTTAACAGTGTTTGGATACAGAGGACTGGATGGGAAAGCTGCTTGCTGACCCACCCGCGTGCTAAATGCAGGAGAACCCCGGGGAGCTGTCTGTAAGAAATGTGGAAGGAGGAACCGGCCTGTGCTTCACGCCTGGCTGTGCATCTGCCCAGGATGGTCGCCACACTCTGGGACCATCCAGCTAAAAGGTGCTGCATAAATGCAAACGGCTGTCACTGCCATTAAATTCCGTCTGTGTGTCTTAAAACTACCGCACAAAACGTGGTTGGAGCTGGGCTTCAGCTTCCCTGCGACCTGAGAGAAAGGAGAGAGGTGTTTTTCTTGGCAAATAAATTTGATATCATAAGGCTGGCAGGATTCCAGCCTGAGTAATGGTCGTCCGCCTCCCCAGCTCCCTCAGAAGCTTGGAGCAGGAACATTATTCTTTACTTCCTCTCTTTAAAAAACGAACTCTCTATTGGAGAGCGCCACATGGCACGCTGGACACTGCACGTCCCAACCACGGGGTGCGAGGGATAAGTTCAGATTTCAGGGTGGCCCAGAATAGGCACCTGAGGACCTTTAATCACAGCGGCCACTCTCCACATGCCCTTGCTCACGAGGGGTGCTGAGTGAGGATCCATGAGAAGCACATTGCTCCATGCTACCGTTGTCCTGGTCTGAGGCATCACAGAGAGCGCAGGTGACGGGTCTTGTGGCTCCCCTGCTCACGTGGTCAGTTCACCCCTCGGCACATACTTGCCTTGGTGTGAGTGAGTTCTTCATAACTGCAGTTAGATGTGGCTGGGCTGATTATTCTCCATTTTATAAACATGAATGCAGGAGCTCATAGAGATTAACTAGATAACCTGTTCAGGACCACAGTAATACACAACAGACGTGGGAGCTGCACTCAGGTCTTTCAGCTTCTGGTCTGAGTTTTACAACACCTCGTCAAGCCGTATCACTTCCTCCGGACTGTGAGGACTCTGGTGTGGCCGCCGGGCCACCATGAAGTAGCCAGTACGAGCTGGTGCCATGGCGGCACTGAGTCAGGAGCTTGGCCACTGAGCTGCAGGAGACTCCTTGGCAGGGAGTCATTCAGATGAGGGCAGCACCTGGCTGAGCCCGCAGGGAGGCATTGGGCAGGTGCGTGGCAGGGCCCTGATGGTACTGTGAGAACAGGAAATTGGTGTGCAAAGCTGGGACTGCTGGTTCAGCCAATACACATTTACTGAATACCTACTCTGGCTAAGGGTGGCGACAGTCCCCCTGAGAGGGCTGGCAGTCTAGTGTGAGCGATGATACTAGCCTGGTCTAGGACCAACAGGTGAGGGTAATGTGGTGGACGGACCCCTGATGAGGGGGCCCCAGCGCAAAGCCCCAAAGAGGGGAAAACACCAACTACACATGGCAGTTCCTAGAGAATGTTCACAGGTAACATGACATCATAGCTAGACCCTAAAGGACAAACAGGAGACGGGCTGATGAAGACGGGGTTCAGGAAACAGCAGGTGCACAGGCAGAAGGCAGAAAGACGTCTGGCCTCAGGGATGGCGTGTGTGGTCTGCACTGGGGCAGCCCTGGATCTGGGCGAGGCTCCAGGATGAGCCTAGCGGGCTGGATCTCCTAGCAGCAGTGGTGAGTGCTGGGCTCACCATGTCCCCATCCCAGCCCTTCCTCCCCACCACCTGCTTAGAGAGGATCCATTGTGCTCCCGACTCCCCTGGCCCCCCACTGCGCATGAGAGAGGAGCCAGAAGTGCACCCACAGTGCAGCAGGCGGGCACCCCGAATCAGAAAGCCCTGCTGTGCTTTATCTGACTGCAGGACTGCAATCCAGAGATGTTCATTTAACATATTTCTGCTTCTGAATGGCTTTTACTTTTCACTAAATTGAAAGCGCAGCACAATATATGTGAATGATTAGGCTGTGTAATACATTCCAGCAAATTCAGATTAGGAATGATTATGACTTAAGTAAAATAGTTGAACACAATTCTTACTGCCATCTATCTTTTCTCTCCTTCTAAGGGTTCATGGGGTGATTGAATGCAAGGAATGAATGATTCCACAGAGAGCGGGGCTGGGCCGGGAGGGCAGGCACTGTCTGTGGACAGCTTAGGCAGGAGGGGGAAGTTGACCTGCAGAGCCCATCTTGGGTAACAGAAAAATCCCCAGGCCATGAGGCGTGTCTGACACTTGCTAGCTGTGTGGCCTTAGGCAAGTTACTTAAGCTCTCTGAGTTTTAGTTTCCCATCAGCAAAATGTCTGTAGTATTTCTGGCTCATGGGATCATTGTGGGGTGTGGAAGGAGCAGCGTGCAGTGGCCAGGAGCCTGGGTGGGGCGTGGAGTCCTGTTCATGCTCTGGCTCCACCACCTAGGAGAGCTGTGACCCCTGCCTCAGCCTCTCTGAGCCCGTTTTCTCATCTACAGAATGGGTGTAAGTGCACTTGGTCACCGTGTCCTTGGGGAGAGGCTTCAATGGGATTTTTACACAATAAAAGTTCTTAAAAAAAAAAAGTTCTTTGCAGAATGTTAGCCTTTGGAAGGATTACGCCAGCTGGTAGGGTGGGAACCTGGAATAGACCTGGAGGGGTTTGGGCCTTGCCGATGAGAGCAGTCCTTGCCAAAATTTCCCTTTGGAGTCCCAGGCCTATGCCTGCCCTTCCCACCCTCTGACCCTGCTCTGTTTTCCCACACAGTGTAACATTCTATGTAATGTATCCATTTACTGTGCTTTTTGTTTGGATTCTATCTTCCTAGTTTACAGGTGAAACCTACAAGGGCAGGGAGCCTCTCCCTCCCTGATGACCCCTGGGCAGTTAGAGCACAGCCTGGCAATTAGGGTGTGCTTAGGAAATACATGTCAAGCAATCAGAGCTCTGAATGAGGCTGGAATTCCTTCCTGGAACCACAGAGCAGAGGTTGGAAGAAGCAGGATTGGGGGGGCTGAGGGCATCAGTCACTGCAGCAGGAGCTGGCTGCAGGGAGAAAGAGAGAAAAGCAATTTGGGCTGTGGAGCAGCACCCATTCTTCAAGGGAGCCACAAAGCCCCCAGGATTTTCCCCGAACTGTGGGATACCTGCGAACTTTCTGCATTTCTGGTCCCCTCCTGGCAAGCTGAGGAAATGTCTCCCAATCAGGTAATTACTGCCGCCTGCAGCCACTGCCTCTTGAGGTGTCCGCCTCCTGTGGCTCTGGCTGGAGACAATATTTTTCTTCTGTTCATCATGACAACAGGGACAACAAAGAGCGTGATGGCAGACGAAGGGCTCTTGAAACTCTCCAGAGCTGAGACAGCCGGCTGTCAGCCACGGCAGCACCTGCGTGGGAGGTGACAGAAACGGCAGCCTGCGTGGGCTGTGGGCTGTCCTCTGATTCTTTCGGGCTTGGGCACATGGCCAGCTTTCGTCCATGACTAGTGCTGCTATTGGTCAAGTCTGGCAGGGCTATGGCAGCCATCTGACATCTGCTACTTGGGCAGAGAGGGCTTTAGGGTCCTATGTGCTTGGGAACCGTGTGACTCTCACCACCAGGAGGGAGCTGGCATTCTGTCCGGGGGCTGGGTACCAAGTGTCTTGCTGAGTTCTTCCCCCTCTTGACAGTCCCGTGAAGAAACTCAGAGAGGTTGAGTAACTGTCATATGGTCACACAGTTCATCAGTGGCAGTGCTGGGCTAAGAACCCCACGTTTCTGGATGTAAAGCACATCCTCTGTCTCTGGCACCCTGAGTCTTCCACGATTCAGACACTCCCCAGAGGTGCGAGTGGAGAAGCCCCTTACCTCCCAGCCTGTTTCCCACCCGTGTGCCCCGCGCCTCAGCCTTCGCCGGCACCTCTCCAGGGCGCCCGGGGTGCATGCTGGACTCGTCCTGTGTCCCAGCTGTGCTGAGGCCCTGTGTAGTTACTACCCGAAAGCTCCTCTTCCTGCCGTGCCTTATTCTTAAGAGAAGGGGCCCCTCCCGAATACAGGCCCAGCTGCAGCAGCGCCCCAGTCCCCTGGGGCTGAGGTTAACACCTGGGTCAGCACTAACCCTGACTTACATTGCCGAGCATTTACTGAGCTCACATGTCAACCCAGGACTCTGAGGTCTGTGTTATTAACTGTCATGCTGTCCTGCCTCTGTCTCATTTCCCTCGGTCTTTTGACCTTAACCACTTGGTTATTCCTTTTTTCTTAATATCCATCTTTGATCCGGTTTCTGGAACTAAATCTGAAATTCTAGGTGTGGCCTGACCAGAAGGGTGTTGCGCCCCCTGCTCCGAACATCCCCCTGCAATTACTGCAGTGTACTATTACAGCCCCTTTCCCGGCCCCACGTCCCAGGCTGCTCCATCCCATTGCTCCTGGTGACAGGGATATAGCACAAGGAAGACTGTGGTGCTGGGAATATTGGGTGCTGGATGGAGACGAAGTGGCCTGTGAAGGTCACCGCCACTGCTCAGTGAGCCGTCTGCCCCTGTTTCAGCCTCGGTGGGAGAGTGATGGAAGGTGTAATTAGGGCCTGGACAGGCCTGTGGGGGCTGCTGCACACCCTCTCGGAGGCTGGGGACACAGATGCCAGTCTCTGTCCTCTCAGGCACCTTGGTGGCCATAGCTGGGGCTTCTCGGGGCTGCTCACTTTCTGGCCACCCTGCCCAGTCCTTCCCTCGGGGCTGTTCCCTTGCTGGTCACCCTGCCCAGGCCTTCCTTCTTTTCTCCCCCTCCTTCTCTTATCAAAACTCATTTGTCCTGTGCATCTCATTTCAACCATTCCCTGGAGGACTCGCCTTATTAGAAAGTGATCTGATGCAGGAATGTGGCTTTAAGGTGTTGAAAGGCTAACAATTGCTGGATGCTGGGAACCAGTTGTACCCCAAGGGCACAGGTGCTCCAGCAGCAGGACACCCCGACCTACCAGACGTGGTGTGCCCTTAGGGAGAGACTGCCCGCTGGCTGGAAGCTGGTGTGCATAGAACAGGCACTTCCCAGTGATGAAAGGAAATCTCCAGGGGCTCTGTAGGGGGGGGGGCACAGCAGGGTGTGGGTGCTCCCAGAAGGATCACAGAAAGCTCTCTGGCCTGCAGGCCTGGAGGGCAGAGGCCCCTGAGACTACAAAAATCCCTACAATTTCTGGATGGCTTTCCAGGTCCCAGATACTGTGTCAGGCCCTTTAAATACTCATGCCCAGGGGTAACATATGGCCATGTGTACTACAGTAAGGAACCAAGGGTCAGAAAGTTCAAATAGCTTTCATAAGGCTACCAATTGGCATGTAGTAAAGTGTAAAGGTGAGGCCATCACCATCCCTACACTTAGGCAGCCCCAGGCCTCCTGCAGGGTCTGGAGCCCCTACTCATCCTAGCTCCTTGCACTCTGCAGTGAAGATCCCTGACCATGCACTCTGCATGAAGGTCCCTGTCCTTGCACTCTGCAGTGAGGGTCCCTGACGATGCACTCTGCAGTGAGGAGCCCCGACCCCCATCCTAGTCCTTTGCACTCTGCAGTGAGGGTCCCCGACCTTGAACTCTTCAGTGAGGGTCCCTGACCTTGCACCCTGCACGAGGGTCCCTGACCTTGCACTCTGCAGTGAGGGTCCCTGACGATGCACTCTGCAGTGAGGAGCCCTGACCCCCATCCTAGTCCTTTGCACTCTGCAGTGAGGGTCCCTGACCTTGAACTCTTCAGTGAGGGTTCCTGACCATGCACTCTGCATGAAGGTCCCTGACCTTGCACTCTGCAGTGAGGGTCCCTGACCTTGAACTCTTCAATGAGGGTCCCTGACCTTGCACTCTGCATGAGGGTCCCTGACCTTGCACTCTGTAGTGAGAAGCCCCACCCCACCCTAGCCCCTTGCACTCTGCAGTGAGGGGGTCCCTGAGGCTACCGAGGGCTTGATGGTTGCCCTGGGTGGGCCATCGAAAAAAAATCCGGAATCTTCTGACAGGCTTCTGGGTTGGGAACACACAGGAGCAGGTGCCTATGGTGTCTCAGGGCTTGTTATGGGCATATTTCTGGGCACAGTTACTGTCTTCATTCTCACAATAACACAGTGAAGTAGGAGGCATTCTTCCCTTTCAAGGTTGAAGACGCTGAGGCTAAGGGAGGTCCAGAGTCACCCAGCTGAGGAGTGGAGGGAGCCCAGATGCAGCTCACTTTGTCCTGCAACTGGAAGCTTCCCCAAGGAGATTGGAGTCTAGATGAAACTTCTGGCTGAGTGGTGGTGTCAGGACATATCAGGATGTTAAGGACAGTGGCAAAGGATCAGTGCCCCGGGGCAGGGGGAAGGAGAGAAGGGGTGGGCCCAGGAAGCCCATTCAGGGAGGCTGCAGAGGAAACCAGGTTGGCACCAGTCTCACCGTGGTTCCAGTTCTGTGTCTCTGCGCCTGAAAGCTGCTCAGGTGCTATGACTGGGGTGGGGGAGGGGCTGGGAGCAAAAGGCCCATGTAGCACAGGTGGACGCCTCATGCGTCTTGTGCCAGGGCCTGGCAGTAGCTGGGGCAGGAGCTAAAGGGGAGGTGGCGTGGGGTCCTGCCAGGTTGAGAGGCTGCACAGGGAGATTCCCCGGCCAAAACCTAGGGAACCTGCCCCTCCTGCAGCCTCGGGGCTTGTTTGGAGACACACAGGCTCTCCAGGGACCAGGATGTTGTGGGTCGCCCTTGCATGGATGGGGACCTGAGCTGCAGGCAAGGAGATTCGCGACAGTGGTTCCCCCTCAGCTCCCAGGTAATGGAGTGATTCGTTGGTCACTGCTCATGTGCTCGGCCATTGTTAACTGGCGACTTGAAAATTACCTTTATTTATTTAGTGTTATCAGGAGGCTACAGGAGTGCTGGCATTTCCAGGCCACCAGCTGTCTCCGGCTGATGGCAGCAAGCAGCCTTGTCACACAGTGCACAGCCCCAAGTCTCTCCTCCCTGCTCCTGCGGGGATGTGGGCAGTGTGCTAAGTGGTGCTGGGGCCAGCCTAGCACCTGCCAGCCTGCCACATCCCTCTGGGGTAAGATGGGTTATGAACACCCACCTGGCTCTGCTCCCTGTCTGCTCAGCTGACTTGCTCACCTCCTAGTTTCAGCCCCAAGCCATGCTGGCCAGTGTGCATGAGAGTCTAGAACGGGGTCCTGTCGGGGGGGGGGGGCATGCACAGAGTGGAAGGATTTGCAGGACCTGTGCAATTCCTTTGAGTGAAGGTTCATATTAGTTGTGAGGAAAGTGAATGCCTATAGCTGCCAATAGCTTTCTGCAGATTCTCAGGATTCGTGAGCCCCAGGAAGCCAGGGAGCCCAGCTCTGAATCATGATTCTCAGGCCACCTGCCTAGGAAGCTGCTCAAGTGGGACCACCTGGGGCACTGTTGCATCACTCCCATGAGACTCAGGGCACCTAACAACCATTGTCCTTTGGAGAGCAAGGCCATAAGGCTGTACTCTGCTCGCTGTGGGTGCAGGTGGGTGCTTGCTGTACAAGGCTGTACTCTGCTCGGCTGTGGTGCAGGTGGGTGCTTGCTGACTGACTTTGAGAGAGAGACGAGGTGACTGCCCATTTGCAGAACTCTTGCCTCTCATTGTCTGCCTTTCTGGGGAAGAGAGATCATGAGCCTCTAGTATTGACACCATGTCCCTCCCACCCCCTGCCACCTGCTGGGCACAGGGCCTGCACTGAACAAGATCTGCTATGGGATTCTTTCACCCAGAGGAGGAGGAAGGCAGGAGAGGCAGAAGTCAGTGAAACTAGGGACAGGGAGGGTAGGGCGTGGCTCTGGGTGGGAGGCTGGGCCTTTCTATCTCACACTACATGGCCTCTGACGGCTGGAGGGTCTGGGTCCCAGAAGCCTCACAACTGGACCTTTAAGGGTACAGTGAGGTGGCAGTGCTAACATCTGTGACACACTCCCTTGACCACTCTCCTTCTCTGGCCTGCATGTGGCCTCCTAGAAAGGCAGAGACTCTGAGCAGGACACAGAGGTCCTGGCCCCAAGCCCCTGTGACAACCTGTGCTTAGGAGTTGCTGCTGGCCACACACTTTCAGTCTGGTGCCCGTGGGCCCGGAGGCTGGGGTGGGGGGTGTTATTTCCGGTGCAAGCTGCCTTGCAGCTGGCCAGTTGTACAACAGGGCCACCCCCTCCCGAGCATGCCCTGAGGATGCAGGCAGAGTCCCCTGGTGCCGTAGCACCCGTTTACAAGCAGCTGTGGGATGGGCACAAGGTCTGCGGGCTGCCAGCCCTGCTGAGAGCACTTGAGAACCACTTCATCGACCTTCTCTTCTTTTCCAAGGCTCTTAACCCACTTGTTGGGGGCATGGGAACATCCTGACGTTCCCACTTTGGGCAGACAAAGGAGCCGCAGTCAGCTTCCTCTCAGCCTGGCTGCAAGATCTGAGAACCGGAGGTGGGGGGTGGGTGGGGAAGCTGGCCGGGCCCCTTGCAAAGCTCAGTCCAGGGCCCTGGTATGGTGGAGGCAGGTGAGAATGAGTCAGAGCAGCAGCAGGAAGGGAGGCCTGGGCAGCCGCTGTTTTACCCAACTTCATGGGTCTTGACCTATTTTCCCTCATCAGGGTCTTCCCAGTCATAAATCTGGCATTTGACTTGAACTTCTTCAGTTTATCAAGTGTCAGTAAGTTGTCTCACTTAATTTTCACAGTAGTCTGCCAGGTGTGCACTGCCCTCTGTGTGTACTGCCCTCTGTGTGCACTGCCCGCTGTGTGCACTGCCTTCTGTGTGCACTGCCTACTGTGCACAATGCCCACTGTGTGCACTGCCCACTGTGTGCACTCCCTACTGTGTGTACTCCCTACTGTGTGCACTGCCTACTATGTGTACTGCCCACTGTGTGCATTGCCTACTGAGGACCCATCTGCTGTTCCTCAGACAGCTTCAGTGTTGTGCCTATAGCCACATCTCTGCCAGAGGCAGAGACAGGACCAGAAGGAGCTTCCTTTTCCACACTGCCCCTGCAGAGGGACAAGGGTCACAATGTGAAGCCTCCAGGTGACCAGCAGTGACACGATCCAGCTAGAACACCTTTTCTAGAACCTTCTCAGCTCTCTTGGGACAGGCAGCATCTGCTTTCAAGGCTTTCCTGAGACCACAAAGCCTGAGTAAATTATGGCTTAAGGGCCCGATTCATAGGCTGGCCTGTGATTCATCATCCCTTAGGAAACGGGAGAGACTCCCAGGGTCAGCGTCCCTCTTCTAGGCTCTGGTGGCCCCCATGAAAAGCCACATCCAAGTGGAGGTTAGGAAGTCTGCTTGTGTTTGAGCTGCCTTCTCCAAACACTGTTCACCAGTCTCAGGGTCACCTGGTGTCCCACAAAGCCACCTAACAGGAGCTCTGTTCACTGCCGTACACTCAGACCTAACACACACATGGTGTGTGTTCAGTACAAGTCAAGCAAAAGGAAACCAAGGTCATCATCTTCAGGTAAGCCACATATTATGAACCCTATTTCACAGAGGTGGTATGTGAGGCCCGGAGAGGTTAGGTAACATGCCCAGAGTTACACCAGCCAGTTAGTAGAGAAGTTCCAGAATATGCCCAGAGAGGTTAGATAATATGCCCAAGGTCGCACAGCCAGTTGGTGGCCTTCTTTCACGACGCTCTCCTCCTTCCTCCCTTCTGTGATGCCCCTAACCCTGGCCAAGCACCTGGTCTGATCTCTGAGAAGTTCTTCCCATGTGTCTTAGTGGCAATGAGTCCATAGTCATCTGACATGGTCAGGTGAAGAGGAAGTGGTTTCCACCTAAACAGTGCTGTTCTAGTAGGCATGACAGAGGGCAGGGTGTGCAGCGTGGAGCCCTGTGTCATCTCTCGGGCACCTGGTCTTCACAGGTCTCCTACGCATCTCGAGCCCAGCTTTCCTCTTATAGGAAGGAGGAATAAAAGCCTCTACTAATAAAGTAGAAAGAGCAGGAACAACCATTCTGCCTGGTTTCCAGAGAGTCTGATGGCTGCTGGGCCTGGGGCCTGGGTGAGAACTGGAGTGACTGGATGGCAGTCCTCAGCCCGGAGGAAGAGGGTGGCATATTTGTCTTCTAGGTTCTAGAATCTTTAAAGCAGGGCAGGGCAATACATGGGCAGTACTGCATGGGTTCTAGTCCTTTCTCAGAGCACTCAGGAATGTGGGGACAGAGGAAAATTTGTTGGCATGGCAGCTAGACAGACCTCCAAGAACTTCCCTGATCTAGATTAGCCGTAGCCAGTAACCCATGAGGCCCCATTCTCCTCCTGGGACAGCCCAGAACCCCCCTCCCCATCAGAGCCCCTTGGCTCTCAGGGGCTGACAGCAGAAGCTGTGGCCCCGGAGCCCCGCCAGAGCCTGCCTGTCCCTCTGCAGCTCTGCGGTGTCAGGACACTGTGGGGCTGTGCCAGCAGCCTGCTGCAAACCAACAGGGCTGAGTTCACATCAGAGCCGAGGAGTCGACAGGACTGTCTGAATTAAGTGGCCAAGTTTAGTTTTTAATTAAGCCCCCGTGGTCTTTTAAAAAGGTCACTGACGACACCATCTTCTTTAAGGCCAATATGAAAAGACATTCAAAGTCAAAGTTGTGAGATGGGAGCCTTGTATCTTGAAATGTCACAGGAAGAATTTTGGAAGTGGGGCTGGTGGGAAGGACAACCCTGTCACATTGCTCTGCCATCAGCTTCACCGTTTCCACTTGGAGCTCCACACTATTTTGGTCTCAAAGGGTGAGGGGCCCCAGTCTCCTCTCTGGACTGCCCTCCCTGACAGCGGGTTCTGGGGCTCCTTGTTTTCTGTGCCACTGAAAAATGGGGACTTTGTGGTCCCCAACATGGAATTAAAGTTGGTATTAATAAGGCAGAATGTGGCAACTTGCCCCTGATTGATGGGGAATTAAAAATGTATGCACATGGGTTTTGTTCTTCTGCACTTTCTATTTGCCTTGGCTGTGATATTTGGAAATACAGTTCTGTCTAGGTAGAACACAGCGTGGCTGAATTCCTCCATGCCACTCCCTAATAACTCTACAGTGAAGCAAAGACCTGGCTCTACACCACCGGATGAGAGGCACATTCCTCAGCTAACTGAGCAGAGCAGAGCTGACCTTCTAGAGGAACGATTTGGTCGTTGATGGGCCTAAGCATCAGCTCTAATTTGTGGCTTGGGTAGCAGGACACTTTGGATGGTGAACAGTTTAGCATAGCCAGTGACTCTGTGCTAGGGGTGGGAGATATGGGAGCTGTTGGTAGTCTGGGCCACACTTTGTCCATGGTTACCATAGGCATGTAGGAAGTGGAAAGAACTTTAGGTTTAAATTTAGGAAATTTGGGTCTATGGGAAAAGACTGCCATTTGCCTACCTAATCTCTATTTGCTCATTTATTTATCATCAGAATACTTATATTGCTGGCATGGCAATGTATGTAAGTTATCCAAATACAGCTTTCCTAACCTTTGAGAACCTGGGGTCACTGATTAGCTATAACCAGCAATCACTGGCTGGACTTCTCCAGAGACAGCTCATTCACCTGGAAGGTGCATCTCTTTTGCACTTTCCTCTTTTTTCTTCTTCCTGCCTGAAACATGGAGCTGATGACTGGAACTTCTGCAGCCATTTTATGACTATGAGGTAGGACCTGAGCATGGAAGGCAATGCTAAGGCTGGGCTGCCCACTGGTCCCTAGTCGTCACTTTAGATGACAGACAAGTTGACCTCTAGTTTGCTAATGTCACTATTACTCTGGATCTCTGTATAAGCAGCTGAATGTCAACCGAGACAGGCTGATTGCCTGGTCTGTCATTTACTCCTGGGGGACTTTGGTTAAGTCACTTCATGCCTTTGAGCTTTCATTTCCTCACCTCTGCGATGGGAACAGTAAGCATGACCGTTTTGACTTCTAGGCACTCTCTCAGGCTCCCCAGTCTGAAGTCCACCACTTTTTGGATCTGAGCAGTGACTGCCGACCTCCCATTATTTGGTCAGAAATTTGTTCCAAAACTCAGGGCTTTGCCTGCCTTTCAGCTTCAACAGCCTGCCCAGGGCTGTCATCAAGTCCCTTGTGGGCTCCGTTTTCTAGAGACACAATAGTTTCTCCTGGCCTCACCCCTCCTTCCTGGGTGCAGAGACGTCTGCTGTTTCAAGCTGCTGAAAGGGAGGCTTAAAAGAGCCCCATGTTGACCTCTCTTAGGCTCTGACTCATAGAAATGTTTCTGGAAATCCTCAAAAGCCTTATTAATCTGCTAAGATGTCCCAGAAGCAGGAGTCTGCACACCCTGTTTTCAGGGCTTTGCGGCCACTCCCATTGTCTCGGCTGCATTGTCCCCGCTCTGTGTCTTGCCCTGATGGGCCCTCTCGGGCAGGCACGCTTTTGGCTGTGCCTGCTGTTTCATCCCCTGATGCTTTCCTCCTTCTCTGCTTCCTTTCACTCTTAAAACCAGAAGGTGACTGGCTCCTCTCGGGCTGTTTCTTCCTCTTCCTCCCCTGAGGGCTCTTGACCATCCCTCTTTTCTCTCCTAGGTTTGGCTACGTCTGAGTTAGGGATACAGGACCTGCATAGAAAATCGGGGTCACCTGGCTTTTCCATCAAATGAAAACCTCTCATGGTCTGTCATGCTAGCTGGGATATCTGGTGTTACCACGAGCCTCTGAAGGGGACCTGCTCATAGGTATTGAGCACAGCACCTCAGGGAAGCTTCCCCAGAAACAGCCCTGCCTGCAGTCCACACACCGATGACCATGTGACACGCAGCCTTTGCTGAGACTGCAGAGGCCTGGGGAGGGAGCACAGCCCAGCGGTCTGCTCCAGCTTCAGCCCCTCATTTCCATTTTCTTAGTTTAAAATCAGGGATGGACCTGGCACCGGGGGTCCTGTGGTGGGCAGCTTCCTGCTGATACTGGCCTCATGATTTGGGGCCCTGTGGACTCCCTTCCCTCAAGCATAGGTGGGACCTGGTGACCTTCAGAAACCAACAGGACACAGTGAGATGACGGAACGTCACTTCTGCAGCTCAGTTATAAATGACTGACTCGCGGCTCTATCTTGCTGCCCCTTCTCACTCCTTCTTAGTTGATGCTTTGATCAACAGGCCACGTGGCAAGAACTGAGGGTGGACTCTGGCCAGTGTCCAGTGGGCAACTGAGGGCCTCAGCCCAACAGCCCACAGGGAGCCTCAATGGACCAATACCATGGGAGGGCTTGGAAGCAAACCCTGCTTCCCAGGCAATGGCCAACACTGGGGGCGCAGTCTTGGACAGGCCTGGCAGCAGTGGGCCCACCTATGCCTTGCCAGGATTCCTGACCTCTTACATTCATAGATACCGTGTGTATATGTCTGTTGTCTTAAGCTGCTGATTTTAATATAGCAACAGATAACTAATGCAGGACCTTATTAGAAATACATTTTTTAAAAGGAAATACATTTCTTTGCTTAGTTCCTATATATTTAAACTCAAAGTCCTAAAACCTTTCATATACATGAGGTAGCCTCTTTGGTGGTGCACATGTGCACAGGCCCACATATACAGATGCCTACATACACACACCCACATACACACATACACAAGTACACACACCCACATACCCACAGGCTCATATACACATACCCACATATACATGCCCACATACACACGCCCCAATACACACACACCCATATATACACTCCCACCTACACACACAGATGACCAGCAAGGCCTTGGGGCTCCTTGGGCACCTGGGATAACTGACTTCCACAGCCTTCCTTTCAAAGCCTGGCCTAAACTTTCCTCCCCTGAAAATAAAGCCCCTGACATCCCCTGCCAGAGTGGCGGCTCCCTCCCGAGTCCCCATCAGTTCTGTCTGTGCCAGAGCACACACCATACCCTATTTTAAATATCTGCACCTTTCCTCCCCGTTCTCTCACACCTGGGACCTCTTCAGGAAATCATCCTGGATTTCATAACCTCAATGAGAAGCAAAATTTAAAACCCTTTGTTCCCCCCCAAACGCCCGATGTTCCAGGAAGCCAAAGCGCGGAGCAATCTTTCCAATCTAGGAAGCAATAAAGAAATGTATTTATGAACCAGCCTCTATCTAAGGGAGAGAATTTATGTCTCTTCATGCTCTTGTTGACAATAACAACTGATTGCCGCACCAATGTGATGCAATATAATTTTAAAACCCTCCAGAACAAGGATCAGAAAACAACTGGCAGAGAGGCTGAGTGGCGGCGGTGGGCACCGTGGGTCTTGCCGCTGAGCCTGGGCCTGCTAATGCCCTGAGGTGATGGGAACACAGCTCCGGGCCCACTTGCAATCTCAGCTCGTTTCTTCCCCAACACGGGGGAAGAAAAGCAATTTGTTTGCTCTCATACTCTAAAGATGAACTTCCCGTGCTCAATCAAACGTTATTATCCCAATGTAAGTCAATTTACCTTTGAATTTGAAGGCTATTTTCTTCCTAAATGGCTAATTATGGGAGATAGATGGCTGTAAACAGAAGCCTTCTGCCTCACCACTCAGGCTGGCTTTCTGTCTGTGGCATGAAGAGAAGCAGAGAAGCAGCCCGACGTGTCTCTGCCTCTGCTGGGTCAGCGCCTGACTCATCCCTGTTCTTCCTGGAATGCTATTCACCCGCCCCCACCTGCATTCCTAGACACCTGTCTGGAGTTCCATTCTCTGACTTTTGTCCCCTTGAACCCACAAATTATAACTTCCCTGACTGTCCACTCCTGTGTGCCATCCCCCCTCCTTCAGGACTGGACTAAACACAGGCGTCTCAGCCTGGGAGCTGTGCACACATGTTTGAGGACATAAGTGTTCCAGTGAGCGTGTCGGGTGGAACAATGGTGCCAGGGCTGCCTCTTTGATTCACCTGGCAGAGTCACAGAGGAGGCTGTTGCCAGGTCACGGCCTTTTTCGTGCCATGATCAACAGCTCCTGGGAGCAAATCAAATGGTGGAGTTTATTTACTGAGAGGAGGAATGGCTTCCCTCCTTCCTCTGAAACAAATTCTTTTTCCAGGAGCAGAGACAAAGAGGTGGCCAGCAGCATTGCTGTTAGCCTTTAGATGGACACCTGTTCTGGCTGCTGTGGAAGGGGCTCATTGCGTGCACACTGGCAGAGGTGGCTCCCGCAGGGGGGCTGCAGCCCTGTAGCTGTTCAGCAATCAGGTTTCAGAGCCTGCAGCCGGCGGTGTGGGGTTAGCTAAAGGAGCCAGCTTTCCAGCCCTCCTTCCAGAGGCCAGCCGCTGGCCCTCTGCTCTGTCTGCCTCACCCCAGAAGCCATGATAATAGCAACTTGCCGACTTGTCTTTGCCAGGTGGCACGGCTTGTGCTAGTCCATACACAGTATCTCACCTGATGCTCGCCAGGCAGATGAGGGGGAGGCCCGGGGAGGGCGAGTGCTTTGCCTGAGGTCACAGAGCTAGGAAGTGACGGAGCCAGGACCTGCACCTGGTCCTGTGACTTGAAGCCTCTGGTCCCTCCCTTCTGGTGCAGCACAGAGAGGAGGCAGTGTGGAAACCCTTTCCTAGCATTGCCTCGTGTCACTTGGGCCAGGCTTTATTTGTCATCCTCGCTTGGACCCTGATGAATCCACCTGACTTGAGCTTGCCGTTCTGTGTGGGACAACTGGTGGGGCTGGAAGGACAGGCAGGAAGGGACGAGCTTTCTAAGAACTGCTCTGGAAAAGTTGGAGGCTGTGGTAAAGGTCAGCTCAAGGAAGCATGGCCCAGCAAGGGGCTCCCTCAGCCACGTCTACAGGGGTCTCAAGAAATAACTTGATGAGGCACAGAGATCAGTAAGAGACACTTTCTCCACTAGCTTGGAACCCTGGCACTGCTTCCCTGTTCCCAGACACCCTGCGGGGGTGGGGTGCGGTTCCTGCCACTTGAATCATTTTGTTTCATATGGACTATGATTTTGAGATTCCCCCTTCAGACTCCCAGACAGGCTGAACCCCAGGCCAGGATGAAGGTAGCAGGGCTCCTGTTTTGCTCAGCACTTTGATTAAAACAACAAATTCACACTAACACTGAAGGGCGGGGGGTGGGGTGGGGGGCACATGGCAGCTCCTGCTCCCTCCTGGCAGCTCATAGCAGCTGGTTTGGGGGGAAATACCCTCTGCCCTGTGGCGAGAGCTGTCCTGATAAGTAAGTGAGCAGAAGTGCCCTGGAGACTAAGAATTGTGGGCAGGTGGGGCTGGGGCCCAGAGGGAAGGCATAGAAATCTCAGTGCTGGCCCCGTCTGGTCCCAACCCTGCCCTGGTCTCCACAGACACCTGATCTGGGAAACACATGCTCCGTCTTACCCTCTGAGCAGCAGGACAGCACAGGCCACTCTAGCTCTCTGGGCCTTGCCAGGTGCCCAGCAGCTGCCTCCTAGGCAGGGCCACCGGGCACGTCACCTTTCCTGGCCTTGGGAGATGGCAGGTCTGGATCCACCAGGCCTGTGATGTGGGAGGAATGTGGAAGAGGCCAGGGAGCAGAGGGAGAACCACACCCTCACCCCACTCGACTTTTACCCACGTCCCCCCAAGGAGACATCCCCTCCCACTGGCCCCAAGGCTGGGGATCACCTGCACGGGCCTGAGGAAGCTGGATCTGGTCTGGGATGGCTGATCAGCCAAGGAATGTCACGGTTCGTATTATCCATCCACTTTTATTTGACCTCCTCCCTCCCTCCCCAACTCCTTCCCTGCTGGCCTCTCTCTTCCCTTCCTCCCTTCCCTTCTTTCCCTCTCCTTTCATCCATTTAGTAGCACTTAATTGACATCCTTCATATATGGCAAGGTGGAAATGAAACGATGAATCAGCTACAGCCCCTGTCCTCGGCCACCCGATCAGTGTTGTGACCCCTCAGTGGGACACAGAGCTGCCGAAGGCGAGTGTGTGAGTGGGGACATGCACAGAGCCTGCTCTGAAGCCCTGAGACATTCTGTCCTAACCAGGACGGAGTCTGTGCCTCAGGAAGTGCTGGGGGTATGGTACTCCACCCATCAGCTTTGCTCTGTCCGGTAATAAGGACATTAAGAGCTGTCATTTCTTGAACAAGTGCCATGTGCCGGGTTGGCTGGAAACAAGGGGCCTGGCGTGTCTCACACACTCTTCACCACACCCCTGCAGAGCAAGTCATCAGCCCGTAAGGAAACCGAGGGTAAGGTGACTACTGGCCACTGTGGCCAGCTCTAACACCCGTGCTGCTCTTGAGGACAGAGGGGCTGTGTCGACTCACAGCTGTGTCCTGAGAGCCACAGGGGCACATGCCTGGCCGTGGTGTGAAGGGCAGTGGGCCTGAGGGTGCCCAGAATGGCTCACTTGTGAGCAAGAGTGTCTGAGCTTTGCCACACTGAGAGAAGAGGCCTTTGCAGTGACGTGACATGCAGCAGCAAAGCCAGACACATCCCGGAGCCACAGCTTATTAACCCGGCAGCCTCTCACAGCAGATTCACTTAACCCTCTGAGCATCTCTCACCTGGGGACAACGCGGGCCAGACTGATGCTGTCTCCCTCACAGTAGGGCTTCGGAGGAGCAAATAAAACAGCATATGTAAAAGCGTGCGGCAAATCGCAAAGAGGCTTCCTGCTTCTCAGCAAAGACCTGCCACCCCAGTTGTGAAGGGGCCCTCTGTCCTCCCCTTTCTCCTCGTCCCTCTCCACCACTCTTCTCTTCTCCGGCCATCCCAGCTCTCCCACCTGCCTCTGACAGACCCTGGGGGAAACTCCATCTAGTAACTGACCCCAGAGGGCCGGAGACCTGGGGTCCCACCAAGCCACATCTCTAGCTGCACCTCCTCAGTCATGGCCAGGACCTGGTCAGGTTCAATGTGGTGCGTTTGATGTGGCGCGTCAGGGCTCAAGGCCGCTCTGTGCTCAGCTGTAGACATCGGGAGAACCGGGAGCCCAGGGAGCTCAGGGACCCTGGGCTCAGAGGGAAGCCGGAGGGAGGTGACTGCTGTAGGGGAGAACGAAAGGGCTCGGGAGGGGCCGCTCACAGGACATGATGGACGAGACACGGGGCTCAGCCCAGCTCAGCAGCTGCAGAGCAGGCAAGTAGGAGCTGTGCTCACAGCCTGTGCTGGGCACTTCATTTCCCAGAGACAACCGGCGCGTTTTAATAATGTCTACTTGGGTTAATGAAAGTTGTCGGTTTCACTTAATAAATACATCACCATTCTTGGCCATACATATCCGTCATGCTGGGCCTGGTTCTGAGCATCCCTGCCTGAGCTGAGCAGGGGTGCTGGCAGCTGGGGGCAGGGTTGGCCCAGGACACATTGGTGGAGAGCCGTGGTCTAGGAGGGCAGAGCACAGGGTTCCTCTTGGGAGTTAAGCAGAGAAATTCCTCTCATTGCCCCTTTTCTCCAGGGTCAACTCAGAGGCACAAAGGCAGAAGGGAACCTCAGAGGTTCCTCTTACCCATTCTCTGGCTCAGGGAGGGGACACTCAAACTGTCCCTGTTGGAAGGAAGCAGTGAGTCGTAATGTCACCTGGAAGGGCACAGGCTCTGGACTCGGGCGGACTTGGCAATCCCACTAGCTGTTCACTGTCTCTGTGACTTGAAGTTATTAACCACTCTGAGCCTACATCTCTTCATCTGGAGAATGGAGCTAGTACCAGCATTTGCTTCCCTGACTGAGCACTCAAAGAAGGGCCAGTAATATTTTATACTAATATTAAAATATTGTTTGTGTTAAGATCGTGCAGGACAGTGTTTATGGGCATGGGCTCTGGAGTCAGACGCCTGTGTTTGGACTTGAGGTCTATCACTCACTAGCTGTGTGATATCGACAGGCCATTTAACCTTCTGTGCCTCAGTTTCCTAATCTGTAAAATATGGAGAAATAACATTCCTATCTCACAGAGTGGGTGGGGGGATTGAACAAATTAAGGTATGTATATCCTTTAGAACAGGGACCCAATAAATGCCAGCAATTCTGACACTGTTGATTTTACAAGTCCATGGGAAAGGGGCATCCAAGTCCCCGGGAACTGCCCTCCACTTTTCACCACCTTAGGGTGGTCCCCAGACCCCATCCCAGGGCTGACCTCAGACCTGAGACACCCCGGTGAAGGAGTGGAGACCTCCAGTCGGGAGGGGAACTGGGGGGCATTTAACATTCTGGGGACATCCTCCTTCCCCACCCGCCACAGTCCTGCACTCTGACTTTCCTTCACACCTTTTCTTTCTTCTCTACAAGCTTAGACCGCTCAAAGATGGGAAAGGATTTGGGGGTGGGAGGACCCAGAGGTGGGAGGATGTGGGGGAGCAGCAGCTCAGAGGATGGGGTCCTGCGGCACCTCCTACCTGCAGAACCTGCTAGCCATGGGCTTGGGGCTACAGAGCCTCTCGCAAGACATCCCATGTTTACCTCAGGAAGCAGCTGATCTCTTCCATGGGGCGCTTGCCATAGCTGAGAATCAGCCGCAGGGCTCACCCTGGGCCTTGTGAGTAGCCAGGGCCTCCCAGGAGGCCACTGGGCAGGCCGGCTCAGGAATAAATGCTGTTGTTTCTGAACAAGATGAGCCCACCTCCTCCCTGAACAGGAAGGGAAGCTGAGGCCGGAGGGGCAAGACGGAGACCTTGCTCTACATGTCGGTGGGGTTTAGGGCAGACTGGCGGGCTTGCTGTGTGCTGCTATGACACCTGATTCCCCGGGGGAGAAAGGCTGAAGGAGGATGGCAGCACTGGGCTCTGACCATGGCTACCTCCTTCCACTGGGGGGAGCAGCCTCCCCACAGCTGGTGTCCCTGGGGAGCAGGATCACTGTGTGCCCTGGAGCCGGCTCTCCTGCTCAAAGAGCCCTCACCTCATTAATTGCTGGTTGTTACCACCATGTAGACATTAAGTGGCTTCCTCTGCCCTAGGAGTTTAACACTTAGAGAAGCTTCTAGCGGTCAACACAAGGCTTCACTGCTGACCACAAGGGTCCCTCAGTGTCCCTCCTGCTCTGGCCGGCTGCAGCTAGCCTTGTTGCAGAGGAGAAACTTAGCCCTCTGACTTGCTTAAGGATGAGCCCCTCCTCTCCCTCAGAGGGTGGCAGGGCGCACAGTTGAGTAGGGAGGCTGGCTGAGCAGAGAGAGCCAACAGGGGTGGCAGATGTGGGACTGCTGCCTGTCACAGGGGTGGACGTCACCTTGGGTAAGCTCTGCAGCTGTAAGGAGGGGGAAAGGGGCCCACCTAGGCACAAGGGCAACTGCCCAGCAGCCGAGGTGCAAGGGTCCCACTGCAGCTCCTCCTGGACCTGCCATGCCCGGACCCAGGACAGGAGGCTGGCTGCTGCTCCTTCCTCACCCCTCAGACCCCCTGAGACAGGACAGAGTGGCCCAGCTGGAGTCTGAGCTGGGCACCACCACTCAGAATGGGGGTGGGAGTTGCTGGGGGGCAGCTGGGAGGGGAAGCAGAGGCAGAAGACACGGATGGGCAGTGTGAGAAGCCAAGAGCCTCACCCACCTGGCTGGCAGGGAGCACAGTGCTGAATAACAAAGGCGTTTGTGCAATCTAATTAGTGCAGGCCCCACTTCTGACTTCTTGCGCAGGGCTCCTCCTCTGGCCCCAGGCTATCAAGCTGAATTAAGCTGCCTAAGATCACCTCGTTAATTCACTAACCTTGCTTCTCCACCACGCTTAGCCCCTGGTGCCCTCCTCTGTCTGTGGGAGGTGTGTGTCTGGCGCTGCTCCAGTGCACTCCCAGGCAGGTGTTTGTGGAAACACCCCTCCTCTTCCCAAACGGCTCCCTTAATCACCCAGCTCCTTTCTTCTGAGCTCAGTAATCGCCCTGAACTAATCTATCCACAAAGCCCTCTGGCTGCAGGAGGAGCCTCCCCTCCCCTCCGATAAGGGGATGGTGGTCCTAGTGGTGGAAACCCAGCCTGGGGGAAGGCAATGTGCTGTCCCCAGGCAGAGTACTGGGCCCACTGGCAAACTGGTAACTGGCACACGTGACTTGCATTTCCAGGGCCTAATTGCCCGGTGTGTGCTCCTGGTGCAGAGATGGGTTACCCAGGGCTGCCCAGGGAGGGGACCAATGCCCAGGGCAGGTGGGGAGGGCTGGCAGTACCTATACCCCACCCTGCAGTGCAGGCAGTTCCCTCTGAGCCCTGATGAACAAATGAGTCACTGTGGGTCCAGGTAGGTTGCAGAAACATTCAGGCCAGAGGAGTATTTGTTTCCAAGAGAAATGTAAAGCAATTAGTATCACAGGAGAACGGGACAATCTAACCTGCAGACAGGGTTGAAGTCACTGTCAGCTCCAGCTCCAGCTCCACATGGAATTGTGCTGAATCGATTTCCCTTAGTGAGGGCTGATGGCCATCCAGCTTGGGGGTGTCACTTCTGCTGAGCCTGCACCCCAGCACGGGGCTGGGGGAGGACAAGGCCCTACGGCCTTACCGGTGTGGCCCAGCAGCCTCCTTAGTGTCTCTGCTTAGCCTCTTGCCCAAAGAGCTAACGTATGTCTTCTCCTGGGGCTGGTGGCTGGGACGACGGGGGATTGTTTATGTAGCATCTATTATTTATGATTTCCTTTTGTCTCTCCTGAGTGTGACAACCAGAAGTTATTCCTGCCTTGAGACATGTGTGAGCAAGGGCTCCTTCCCAACCTCCTGCAGTGACTCTGGGACCAGCAGGGGTGTGTCTGAACCAGAGCAAGGTGAAGCTTTGCATTCAGCTTCTCTCTTGGATAACACCCTGCTGGAGCTGGGGTCTTGGGTCAACCTGTTCTGGGGGTTCTCAACTTTGGAGGCATATTGGAATGATTTGAAAGAGCTTTGAAAAATACTGACAGGTCTGTCCGGAGATTCTGATTTAATTGGTAGAGGGTAAGACTTGGACGTGTTGATGCAGCAAATGTTGGGAAGCACAGCTCCAGCTCACTCCCCTGCGACCAGGTTTTCTGTTAATTATGAACAACAGCAGCTAATATTAGGTGAGCGCTTACTATGTGATAGGCCCAGAGATAAGAATCTTAGCAGTAGCTTCAGCGAATCCTTGGAACAATCCTGTATTGTTAAAAGATGCTATCATTAGCTCCATTTTACAGATGAAGAAACAGAGGCTCTGAGAGGTTAAATTAACTGGCCCAAGGTCACACATTTATTAAGCTGCAAAGATAGGCCTGCTCTGTCCCCAAAACACGTCCTGTTAACCATTACACAACAGCCATGTCCCGCTTCAACAGAATATGAGAATGGTGCCAAAGAGTGGGGGACATTTTGGCGTCCTGGTTCCCAAGCATGTTGGTTTCGGAAGCTGTGTTCCTTTTTGCCTGTCTTTGGGGACAACATCTTCCTATTACCCACCTCACCTCTTCCATTTTCTGCTTTTCACTAGTTTCCTGCTCCTCTCTCTTTCCTGGGGTGCAGTGGTGGGCAGGACTGCAGCCGGACCCCAGACGGGGCCCTAATGTGACCTGTTGATCTGTCTGTTGGAGTCCGTTTTCCCTGTCCTTCCTGAGAGGAGCCCACAGTTGACTGCTCTCTGGGCCACACACATCTTGGGGTCACTGATTCCAGACCCTTTTTCTGCCTGACATGACCACAGAGCCTGCCAGATGCTCTTCATATGTGGACACTGCCACACTGCAAGCCACTGTCCACAGCCCTGCCAGGCCGACCTCATCAGCTCAGGCCAAACACTGGAATCCTGTGGCCTCCAGGCTGCTGCTCTCTTTGGGGGAAACCACCAACCCCCTCTGTCCTTCTCTCTTGCCTTTGGGCACAGGGGTCTTCCCCTGTTCCTCAGACACGGGTGCTGGCTCCAGGCTCACCTCGCCCGCTCCTCCTCCACAGCCGCATGGCCAGCGGCCTTGCGCGTTTAGCCGTGTGTCTGGCAGGCTATCCCCCTTCCTCTAAGCACAGTGCCATTTGTTCCCTGTGGCCCTGAGTCTGGCCATCCCTGGTGTAGAATACTGCTCCATCAGTCTTCGAGTAAATTCATGTAACACTGATTTGGATTAATTTTCTTCGTCTTATAATTGTGTTCATTATGCTGTTCTATTATTTGGCTGCGCTACTGTCTGATGAACTTGTAAGTTATTGGGGTTAGTCTTTTTTTCTTTTTTTAAGAATACTCATTAAAAAGTATGGTTCACATAACACAAAGTGGTGTTTAAGTACATTTACAACATTTTGTAGCCATGCTACTAATTCTGGAACATCTTCATCACCCCCAATAAACCCTGGGCCTTATAGCAGCCACTCCCCATTCATCCCACCCACCTTTTATCTCTACGGACCTACCTATCCTGGACACACCATGTCAATGGACTCATGCAGACTGCGGCCTTTCATGCCCATCACGCTCCACGCCCACAAGGTCTCCCAGGGTCCGCCGCCTGACGTGCATCACTACTCTATCCCCTTTTAAGGGCAAATACTGTTGCATCGCACAGCTATCACTCATCATTTAGTAGATATTTGAGTTGTTGCTACTTTTTGGCTATTATGGATAATGCTGCTATTAACATCTGTGTAAAGTTTTCGGGTGAACATATGTTTTCAGTTCTCTTGGGTATACACTTGGGAGTTGAATTGCTGGGTCAGACGGTAACACTATGTTTAATTCTTGTGGAACTGCCAAACTGCTTCCTGGGGACAGTTTTTATTTTCAAAATGAAAGAGGTAGACAAATTTAGTGTCTACCCCCTTAATTTTTAATTTTTAGCTTTGATAAAGGACACCTTTAAAAACCAGGGAGTCTCTTTCTAGATAAAAGCACATGTGTGAATACACATCATTTTAGGGGTCTCAGAAGCATCAGAAACTGGCTATAGACCCCACTGATTCGTGATTATAGGCTTATGTATGGCAGCATTTTAAGGTCAGATTATTTTCTCAAATGCAGAATTCCATGTATAGTTTTGGCTATTCCATATGGATATTGGAAATGGATAATTTGACTAATGAGTTCTGATCCATGTTCTGATTTCCATCTTGGGTCAGGACACTCAGCGGCAAATCAGTTGCCTTGATCTTTTCCCCTCACTCTGTAATCATCAAGGGATGTGCAACTCACCCTGCTTGGACATCCCCTGTCTCACATTCGCTGTCCAGTCCCAGACTCCTTTCATTTTTTCTCATTTATTCTGTGAGCATTGACCACTGTTTGATATAATTATTTGTATAATCACATTCTATTAGGTGAACAAATATTGCAGTAAAGAAAGTAGAGAAAAGAAAACAAATGTCTTCCTGACAAGTTCTAATATTTTATGTTCACAAATAATCTTCCAATATCAGAGCAATATTATTTTCTCAATGTGCATTTATTAAAATGTAAAGTAGCTCCATCACATCGGGACCTAAAACCCTTGCATTACTGTGGCCAGCAAATATCGCTTATTTATTTCAGATTACATTTCTGGGATTTTAATACTGTTGCTTTTTTCTTCTTTTCCCATAGCTTTTATTTAGCAGGGGAGGGAACCTGAGGGTTGATTTCTAAAGAGGCACCGCTGAATGCTTGGGACCTTAATTTGGTTTTAAGAATTGCTTTTGGCTTTTGATTTACGATGAGGTTCTTTTCTGCGTAATTCTTTTGGCTTAAACTAAATAGAGCTCTCCCTTTTTGGATGGCATTTCAACATCGCATTTTAAGACAGGGACAGAGGTAAGATTTCAGAAGCGAGGAGGGGGATTGACATGGTGGGCTTGGGGGTTGGGAGTGTTAGATCTATGATGTTTCTCTACA
Organism: Arctocebus calabarensis; assembly: GCA_963573935.1. Taxonomy (NCBI): domain Eukaryota; kingdom Metazoa; phylum Chordata; class Mammalia; order Primates; family Lorisidae; genus Arctocebus; species Arctocebus calabarensis. Next base: position 60,544 of record CAUYON010086135.1, on the reverse strand, counting down.
GCAGTAATAGCATGTCCCTTAGATTCTAGTTCAAAGTCAGAATGTTAATTTCCTGGTAGCCAAGTGAAAAGGCACCAGGTGCCAACCCTGTTTCCCCTCTAAGCAGCTTGGTGACCTTGGATATTTAATTTCCATTCTTTTCTTGAGTGCAAAAGGAGATACTGAGTGAAGATGGGTGGGTTTTAATTTGGCTGCCTGTTAGAATTCCCTGGAGAGCTTTGAAAACCATACTGGTGACCAGGCATTTACCTCAATTCAATCAGAATTTCTGGGGGAGTGGGTGAACAGGCCTGGCATTGGTGTTTTTATTAAACACTCGCCAGGGCAGAGTGCCCCCAGGGCTGGAGCACCAACGTTCCTCTGGGTTTCTGGGTGCTGGGAGCTGCGAGCTGGGCAGTGATGTCTTACCAGCCAAGGATGCACTTGGAGGCAAGTGAGACGCAGTCACGGATTGTGACTCTGTGCTGGGGGTGAGCTGCCTCAGCTGGGGGACTCTGAGGAGAGCCCAAATGGAATTGAATTTCTCTCAGAATCAGGCTGTGGTTGGGGCAGGTAAATCTCCCTTTCTTTGAGGACCATGGTGCTAAGAAGATGGATGAGCTGGGGCTCGTAAAATACCTTTTGTTCCTTGGAGAAAGGCGTATGGAGAGATAAGGCAGGCTTATTATTTTTAGAGTGGAACTGGGACTGTTTAGCCTAGAAAAGAGGGACTTCGAGGGGACATGATTTGCGGTCTGTAAGAGGCTGAGAGGCCGTCATGGGGAAGAAGGATTAGCGGATTTTAGGTGCTCCGGGGGGGCGGGACTCAGGCCAGTGGGTAGAGTCGGGAAGGAGTTTGGGTGCATTGTGGAGAACAGCTGGACTTGGACCCATGCTGCCCTGTCCCTGCACCTGCCCTGTTGTCACGCCTGGCTGTGCGACCATCTTCTCTAGGCTGGGACTACATCTTTCTCTTTCCTGTATTCCCAGCACATAACCCAGCTCCTGCCACAGTCCTCACTAAATGTTTACTATCATTTCTATGATTATCACATACTGTCATCAATAGCACTCCGCGTGTACAAAGCACTTTTCTTGTTTTGTCTCGATGGATCCTTCCAGCGCCTTATCAGATGGGAGTATCTATCGGCTCATTCTACAGTCTCTAGGCGCCCTACAGAGCTTCAGGTGTTAAGGAATGTGCAGAATCACAGCCGGTACTCAGAGGAGGCTGGATGTGAACTCAGGCTTGTCTGGCTCAAACCTGTGTTCCTACCCATGGTGCTGCCCTGCCTGCCAGGGCCCTGGGAGGGCAGTCTGGGGAGACGGAGGGCTCCTCAGCCCGGAGGTGAAGGTAGACAGCTGATTGGCAGGCCTGGTTATGCCATGGCAGTGAATGCGGATTGAGTGAGGACAGTCCTGGGGAATGATGGGGCCAGAGGTTGAGCAGATTTTCAGAGCCCTAGGTCACCCAGTTACTGCTGCCATCAGCCTTGTGCCCCGAGTTCCACCAGCCAAGCGCTGACCTGGTCTCCAGGCAGAGCCACAGCACTTCCACCTACAAATCTCGGGGACGGCACTGCTGTGGTGGCAGGCGTGCTCGTCTCCAAGTGATAGGTATTATGGCCTCCTGCACATCTCGCTAAGCCCCGTGTCACGTGTCTGGGGAGCAGATTTCTTCGTGTGCCCCTGGGAGCAGGGCAGAATGGAGACAGGCGTCTGCTGGGTGTGGGGGTGTGTGGTGGGGAGAGGTGTGAAGCACTGTGCCAGCGTCTCCAAGCATTTCACACAGACACGGTGACTGTATTACTGCGTCGCTGAGGGTGCGGGCAGAGGGGTGGGAGCAGTGAGGAAGGAGCGGGTGCTCCAAGGATATCTTTCATCAAAGTGACGGCACAGCTACAGGCACAGAAATAGTATTACTGAGATGGCCTTGCTCATTAGTGGGTGTCCACGGGCAACATCGTGAAATGGAAGCCTGGGAGAATGAAACGGAGCGGGGCCAGATTGGGCTGGAGAGATGGGAAAAGAAGAGAAGAAGAAGAAGAGTTGGTGGGATTGGTGATTTCTTTAAAATGGGGCTGGCTGCTGAAAAGATGGCATTCTTCTTAAACACAGCCGGAAGCAAGCCTTAACGTGACAGGAAATTAAGTCAGGCACGGTCACGACCCTCCTGTTAGGGAGGCTGGCATGGTGGCGTCCCAGAAAACCATCCTCTGGAGGGGCAGGGTGGTCTCGGCAGTAGTGAGAGCAAAGAAGGGAGCCAACCCCTGAGCATCAGGCACCTTAAACTGTGTTACACATTGGTTGCTCATGTAAACGTGGGGTGGATGAGAGGATATTCCACTTTACAGACAAGAAGGCTGAGGCTCACAGGTGTTTGGAGATTAAATTAGAAGTGAAGGTGAGCAAGGCTCTGTACAGGGACCCAGAGCCCTGTGCTCGTGTCCCTGCTCCTGCTGTTTTGCGTCTCGGGAGGGCGGCAGACGGGCAGGACCCAGAGCCTTGTGCTCACTGACAAACTGGCGGGACCCAGAAGGGCACGTGCCCAGGCAGACGGGTCTGTGGTGTCCCTCAGTGAATTGCCTTATGGGACTGAGGGTGCAGAGTTGACCCGCAGAAGTTGGAAAGGTGTCTTCATCATGAAACAAACGTGGACTTTGTCAGGGGGCTTCCTCATGGACTTGGATGGCGGGCTGTGAAGAAGCACGGCCCTTCTCCCAGTAACCCAGAGAGAGGAAGGGGGGAGCCGGCATCACTGGGCCCCTAAGGAGAAGTTCTGGGCTCTGGGTGTGCTAAAGGATGCCTGGAGCAGGAGTTCAAGGCTGGACACTGATTTTGATTTTGTTTTTCAAAATGTATACTTATCTACTTTTAAAATAAATTTTAAGAGGCATACTGTTTTTTTAGCAAAGTAAAAAGATGCCTATAAATAATTTTCTTGCTTGAATATTGCTGCATCTCTGCCTTTTCACCACGTGTTGATGGGCGGTAGAGCAGATGACGAATGGCCTGACCAGCACTGCCATTTGCTGGTCTCCCCACGTACCTGACACTGTGTGGACATTCCTCACACACCAGCTTCATAACTGTCCCCACAACCCAGCGAGTTGGGCATTTGGTTCTCATTTTTCAGAGGAGGACACTGAGGTTCAGGGAGGCCAGCTGACTAGCCCAGAGGCCCACCCTGTATAAGCAGTGTAACTGAGACTCTGACCCAGGGCTGTCTGACTTCAGAAGCAGATGCTCTTTCCTCCCTGTGACTTGAGGCTGTGACTGTATGAATCTTAGAGCTGAAGACTAGCGTGTAGGCTCAGCTCAGCTATTTGGTGCCATGAGCCTCATGCGAGGGGCTGGGCCTTGTTCAGCCTCCTGCTGATGGGCACTCGGCGATGCCCTGCCAGGGAGCAGCCCCACAGTCTGACCCTGCAGTTGTTCACTCAGGGACATCGAATGCTTATTTCCTGTGTGTCAGGCATGTTTCTAGAAGCTGGCAAGCAGGTGCTCAAGGACCTTGATTTCTAGTTGGGAAAGCAAGTATTAGAAAACTGAAAAGTAAATGATGACAAATGTGTTGGAAATAACGAAACAGAGTGGTCTAGAGAGTGCTTGGACACAAGGACCACTTCAGATTGGACGTTAGGGATGCCCTTGCTAAGGTGGCAACGAGCTGAGACCCAAACAACAAGAACACGCCTTCCAAAGATCTGGGAGGAAGGGCATCTGAGGCAGAGGAATCAGGAGATGCCAGAGCTTGGAGACCAGACTGAGTCTGGCACATTGCACAAGGCCCACAGCCTGGACAGGACAACCAGTTGGGGGCGGATGGGAGGGAATAGGAGGAGATGGGCCCAGAGAAGAAGGCAGAAGGCAGATGTGGTGCAGGGCCCACCTGCCATGCCAGGGCTTTGCATTCCATCCCAAGTGTGACGGATGCCATCAGATGGTTTCCATGGGAGGTGACTCAATCTCATTCACATTTTCCAAATAGGTCCTGTGTGGAGACTGGGCTGCAGGAGGCACTTCTGACTCCTACTGGGCAAACTGGATCCTTCTAGTAATGACCCTTGAACCAAGACCCAGACCAAACAAAACATAAGGCTACTTAACTTCCTTCACATTTTTCTAATCAACTATCATATTTATCTTTAGTGTTTTCTAAACTTCCCACATTCTTTCAGTTGGTCCTTGGATTCCAGACCCACCATCTTACTCACTCTTCTTGGCTAATCTCTTTCTTATCTGTGTCTTTAGTGATACGTGGCACTCAGGGTCATACTTTTGGTCAGTGCAGGATTCTGAGGGACTGGATTCCAAGGACATCCATCAAGGAGGAATATTAGACTAAGCCTTTATGGGGTAGGGGGTGGAGCTTCTGGGTACGTGGAAGGGCGAATATACAATGACATGTGTACACACGTGGGTTGTAAGTACACATATGTGCATCTAGGAAGAGAGTCCATAGCTTTTACTGAAGTTCCAAATACAGCCTCAGCCCTGGGAAGTTAAATCAGAGGAGGCTATCCCCTGCCTGCCTGCTCACATGCTTTTATAGCAAGCATCCTCAAACTTTTTAAACAGGGGGCCAATTCACTGTCCCTCAGATCATTGGAGGGCCAGACTATAGTTTAAAAAAAAAACTATGAACAAATTTCTATGCACACTGTACATATCTTATTTTGAAGTAAAAAACAAACGGGAACACCTATAATTCATACCGCCGCATGTGGCGCGCGGGCCGTAGTTTGAGGACCCTCCTTTATAGGGTCTCTCTTTCTGCCTCATACTCACTTTAAATCCTTCCTCAACTTCTTATAAACCATTCACACCCAGAGAAGACAATTTCTGCTTTCTTCTTAGAGCAGAGACTGTTGAGGAAGGCTGCTCCCAACTAGCTGGTTGGAAATGCACCCAGACCAGAGGGCTCTGTTGTTTTCTCTTTTCTGGACTCATGGGTCTTTGGAACACACCTGTTTGCTGACCTGCAGACTTCTTGAGAGCAGGGCACAGAGGGGCCTGAGTGTGAGCTAACGCAGAGGGCAGTGCCACCTCAAAAGAATTATTGTTCACTTTCTGTTGTAGCTAATTCCAGTACCTTCATCATAGTTTAAATTCTAGTACCATATTATATCAAGGGAAAAAAAGTATTTGATGTACGTGTTAATTACTGTTAAGATGTAGCCACTTAAATCAAGAGTTTAATCTTCATTTGACTATTCAGAATAGCTCTGGGTGGGGGATGGGGCGAGCCCTTTTGATTTGGGTTATTTAAATAGTTGATGAGAACTTCAAGTAAAATGGCTCCCTACTTTCTAAACCAGCAACCATTTGGATGTCTTGCAATTAGTACCCAGCTTTAAAAAAATAGGGAAATCAAGGTCCTCTAGGAATTTCCAAGTCTGCCTGTTTTGCTCAGTGGGAGAAGGTTCTAAATAACATAAAACTTTTTTTTCATATTCTCAAAGACTTGAGAATCTGCAGTGATAGTCTTATGGTAAGTGATATCTTAAAAGCATCTCACAGGCTTACAAAGTAGATCCATGTAGAAAACAATACACTGTTATTTAGAAGCACAAATTGTTAAAATGATACTGCTCTTGGATATACTCTTTGTAAGAACCATCTTAGATGAATCCCTAATGTGCTTTTTTAAACCAGGAAACTATAAAACCCATTGAAACACCAAGTTATTTACCAAGTGATTAAATCATAGTCATTCATTATAGTTTTACTAGAACATTGTTTTCTTGAAATTCCAAGGCTTTATTGCCTCAGATATAACACTTTGCTCCTAATAATGCCTATTGATTTTTATTATATTACCTAATAGTTTCAGATTTGTTTTACTGCCTTGCACTAAATTTTAGCCTTAATGTGCTATATAGAATGAGATACATCATCATATCATCATGTTTCTCAAACCTTCTGAAGATAATTATCTTGTCCAACATAAATGAAAAATGCTCTTTTGAGGCTGCTGACAAAGGTGGAGATGGGGCGTGGGAGGGCATGTGACTGTCGGCTGTCTAATTTCTGGGCAGTTGAGGCATTTGCCGTCTGTGAGCTGGGCGGTGCCGGGGGTGTCACGCATCCTCACAGATTAGAGGAGATATCTGGGATGGCATTTGCAACACTATTTTGCTAATATCTTTAGGGATCTGTGGCTCACACTGCATCTACAAGATGCTTCTCCTACAGTTATTATTCATTTGTTAAACCAGCCTGGGGAGAACTTGGTGTTCTTAGAGAAAGTTATCGCACCTTTGGGTCCTGTTTTAATTACTCTTATTTAAGGCGCCTTCTAAATGTTGTTAAAAATGGTGACACTTTTTTAATGTTGAAGATTGCATCTCCATTCTCTGGATCTGGGGTCATTTTCTGGTTTTTGGGTCTGGAAGGACCAGAGTTGGGGTGCAGGTGGGAGGAGAAGAGGCGGGTCTGGCTCAGAGTAGTGGTGCTGCTAATCCCTCAAGGAAGGGCAGCTACTGCCAACCTCTCTGGGCAGCAACTGAGGGGTGCCCGTGACCCAGCAGGATGCCACACACTCTGATCAAGTCCTCTGCAATTACTTGGTACATTCATTACACATGAGTGGTAGGTAGTTCTGGAATACCCAGACTCTGAATTCTAAACGGGAAGAATAATCACAACAGCTGCTCTTCTGTGTAGCTCTAGGCACACCATCCTAACTGCTTTATGGTAATTTTCTCATCCTTACAAAAGACAGACACTAGCATTAGCTCTGCTTCACTGTGAGGAGACCGAGGTATCGGGAAGGTAACTCCTTTCGTCCAACCTATTGAGTAGTGGGCCCAGATTTCAGACCCAGGCAATGTGACTCCCAGAGTCCAGGCTCTAAATTAATTATATGTACATCATTTTTATGACTTACAAAGCATTTCTCACTAATTGCCTCATTTGATTTTTGTTTTTAAAAAACCCAGGCTTCCTTTTAGACATAAGAAAACAGAAGTGGTCTTTTGTCTACAGTGACACAGCCCAAACCTGCGGGCATAACTATTCTCTTTCTCTCCTAAATGCAGCTACGTGGGGAAAGGATCCACCAACAGGCCCTGAGGAGGGAAGCCTCAGGTGCCTCTGCACACGGCAGACTGCCTTAGTGGAGGACAGTCTGTGCCTCACGGTGTGTGAGACCAGCCCCCAGGACCAGCGCTCAAAGCAGCAAACAGTCCGGATTGCATGCGTGTGGATGAAGGGGGCCTTCCGAATTCTCCCAGGCCCCTGGACACCCTGCTAATTTGCTCATCTCAGCTTACTGCTCCTGCGCCATAATTCCCAGCCTTTGGAGAGAGGCCTCTGTGGTGTCCTGTGATGTGATGGGCTGCTTGGCATGCTGGTGAGATTTTGTGGCTACTGGAATGATCAGAAAAGCATCTGCATGAATTTTGTGAGATAGAAGAGGAAACAGATGGCCCTGGGCAAGTGGGAAGGCAAAACAGCAGCAGCTGTGTGGCTAGCAGGCTGGAGGGAATGGCCTCACGGTCAGGGCAGGCCTTGCGGATGGTGGGGGGGAGGCCTTTTTGCTTTCATAAAATAAAGCAACAGAGCAGCCAAAAAGGTGAGGAGAGAGCTGCTGAATAAACGCTAAGTTAAAAAACAAAGACACCAGCTGAAATTCTAGGTTCTGAAGAAAATAAACAAATAGAAAATTCCTTCCCCTGTGTTGGGGCCGCCGTTGAACCCAGAATGAATGTCATGCCTCCTCCCTGCTAGTTCAGAAGGAAAAGGCAGTAGCTGAACTGGTCAGAACTGGAGACAGAGCTCTCAGACAAGGGAGCAGGACAGTGGGGGTTGCCTGCACCTGCGATGTCTGTTTTTCCACCTGTGCCCTGGGAAGGACCATCTTTGTTGGTGAAAGAAGTTGGTTTAGTGCTTTGAGACCCCAGGAGGACAAGTAAGGCAACTGACAAGGAAAATGGCATTTTGGGCCAAATCAATAAGAATGAAGAACAAGAACACCCGGGGTGGGGGCAGAATGACAGGTGGGGGGGTCAGAGATGGGTGGTAAATTTGTGCAGCTCGGAGCACCTGTCGTTCTCCCCAAACATCACTCTTTTCCTCTCCTTTGATTCCCACTAGGAACAAATTAAACCTGAGGTCCTTCTTAGCACACAAAACAGGGATTGCTTACACAAGAAAGACGAAAAAAGTACCACGAGATGCTTACAATGCAGTCACGATGGAAAGATCAGGAATTTCCGGCTCCAGGAAAACAGACTAGTGCTTACACCAGTGCAGACCCCGGCTTCCCTTTCCCATTCCGGCGCCTTCACAGAGGGCAGGGCACACTCCCCCGTGCTACTCTCCTGACAGGTAAAGCTCAGCAGAGGCAGGCTGCCTGGGCATGTCGCGTAATTCAGCATTAAGTATCCTATTGATTCACTGAAGTGCTGCCATAGATTTTAATGGAGACAAATATTGTGGCTGTGATTTTTCAAAGGGCTGAGTAATTCCTGGGCATCAGTAACATCTGTCATGATGTAATGCAGGCGACCTCCCGGTGCTTGGCCTCCACAGCCACAGGGGCAGGAGCGTGAGGCCAGTCCTAGGACAAAGACCCTGGGCTCAGGGACGTGGCCTGCACTTTCTCAACATCTACCACGTGAGGATGCTGGAAGCTGGGTGGGCCAGGGATACTGACAGAACTCCCTAGCTGTTCATGGCAAAGGTCATTGGCCACTGGGAGGCATGGGCATCCTGCACTCCCATCACAGACGCTCGCCGGGCCCTAGGAGGTCAGAATATCCGCTGTTGCAGAGAATAGGTTGGGTTTCCTCCCCTCGCTAACCAGAAGCACCACCCATCTCTGGTTACACCGAAGCAGAGCCACCCTAGTCTTCATGGATATGGCCCTGTCCCCACCGTACTCTGCATGTGTGAGCACTTGGGTGAGTGGTTCCAGGGATGCCTGTGAAGGCTTCAGTGACCTCTCAGTGGTGTACAGGTAGACATGGGCTAGGCTGCAGTCCAAGGGGGTCCATGGAGGAGGAACTGGAGGTCTAAGGGGGTAAGATCTCCAGTAACCATTTAAGTATATGGCCTGAAGCAAGTGACATTGGCTTTGAAAAAGTCTCTGTAAAAATCACAGGGATGGTAATTGTAAGGAAGCACTTACTTCCAAACAAGTCTTTCTCAGTCAAATTCCGAAGATGGCCCAACCTTTCCTTCCCTCCAATTTGTTCTCCATCATGCTGGTACTTACATCATCACAAAACCAGACAAATCCCATCCTGTCGCTTCCCAGCATGGAGCCCTTCACCAGCCCCTCTCTGCAACTGGACAAACTCCTCACAGTCGAGGGTTTATACCATTGTAGACCCCAGTTTCCTGTTCCTATTCCAGGCACTTTCACAGAGGGCAGGGGACACTCTCCCATGCTATTTGCCTGATGAGCGAGTGGTCTCTCCCTGCTCTCCTGGGAACATTTTCAGAGCAGGATTTCCTGTGTCTACAACATCTCCTCCCACTTACTGCCCAGGAAACATCAAGAGCCGGTTCTGCTGTCCCCCTGGACACGGTCCCTGCTCTACTGGGCAGTTAGGAGCAGTTCCTCCTCCATGGTCCTGCGAGCACTGTGCACCCCTTTGCAGCATCTGCACCTTTTCTGCCTTCCTGCTCTACTGTGTCCGTTTTCTCATCTATCTTCCACCTCTGGAATTTTTGTATCTTCTTGTTGGTACACACTAGGTGCACTATTTATGCTTATTCATGGGATGGATGAATGGATTCTGGCATCAGAAACCTATCATGGTAGAGGCTGTTAGTAGGGTACAGGCACAGACATCGGCTCCATGAGACACCTGGTTCTGCTTTGCTGGTCCATGAGGACCCCAGGACTGAGACATGGGGGCCAAAAGACAGCACCTCAACCCAGCAGCCTGTGTGGAGCCTTGGAGGTGGCCGTGGGGTCAGGTGCACCCTTTCAGCACCATGTCCATTGAACATAGTGGCCTGAGTGTATCTGCAACCACATGTTCCCCTGGGAAACAAAGTGTGGCATTCTAATAAAGTGACACAGGACCACGATGGCCATCAGCCTGTGAGCAGTGCTGATATTTAGATACTCACTCGGTCAGAACCCATGTAGGTCAGAGCCTTGGGACCCCTTTGTGCCAAGTATTAACTTTTAGTTGTTGCATGGTAGGGGGCGCTTTAGGAGGGTCTGAGAACAGCAGAAAAGTGTGTTGGGTAGGGACTCGGAGCTGGGATAGCTGACCAGCCCACAGACATTCCAGTGGTGCTGCTGGTCTGGTGCATGCCAGCCTGTTGGTAAGTCCTATTAAGGAAAATCCACAACTTTGAATATCAAAGGAACGCACGCATGACTGTGTGTGCACACATGTGTATCTCAAGGAGTGAGGCAAAGCCTTTATGAAAAGCCAGCAATGGAATGGAACCTTTACTATTTAGTTGCATTTCAATGTAAGGAGGAGTAGCTGGAGATGAGGACTGAAGCCACAGCACAGAGTGTGAGTGCACCTGTTGGCAGGTGACTATCAGGGGGAGGGAGGAGGAGGCCAGGTTGTGAAGGATGTTAAAGCAGCATTGAGGTGCAGCTGTGTTGGGGCGTAGCTGCCTTGCCTGTGTTGTGCAAACCTTACTGCCTGGGCAAGGTTGAGGTTGGTCCTTGCTGGGACGACCAGTGGTACTGTCCTCAGCAAGTCTAGGGCCGTCCCTGGTGATGGGAACAAGCTTCTTAATTAGGAATGTCCTGGCAGCCTTCCTGGCTCCATGGTGACTGACGCTGCCAGTCTGGCTGCCACGAGGCCGGCATGTCCCATCACAGCACATCATCTCCTAATTAACCCATCTTGTCAGGTCCAGCGGTTGGCTTCAGTAAACACGCTCCCAGCAGCTGTCACTGGGACCCTGCGTGGGGCCTGCTGCCTCATTAGCTGCAGAGGAGGGAGTTGGGGTTGGCAGCAGGATGGAGAGAGGAATGTTCTTCATGGGGGTGCTGGCAGGAGCAGGGGACTGTCAGACACTGAGAGAACTCAGGGCCCTGCAGGTGGTAGGAGGACAGGAGGGTCGTGGTGTGCCCAGGAGAACAGACCCATATCTAGAGGCCACATCGCAATCTGCATGTCCCCACCTAGCCATGCTCGGTGTCCCCACCAGGGCACAGGGCGTGGCCCCAGCTTGGACACCCTCAACATTCTGTGTATGGGTCTAGTGAGAAGACAGCCTGAACTCTGTGAGGGCTCTAATTTGGGGATATCAGGGAATCCTTTCATTGGGCAAGACTGGCCCTGGGACATTTATCTACCCTGCCAAGGCCCTCACCCCATCATCTAGCCCAAAGCCCTTAGACACATAGCCTGGTCTCCCCTTTTCCATTAGAAGGAACATGGGAGCCCCAGGGAAGTCCTCCTTTGGCAGTGGGAGCATCACCGACTCCCCGGGGGGAAGCAGCCCCCTCGGTGGCTGTGTAGACATGCCTTAGCCCACCCCCACCAGATTCTGAGCACACGCCTGAACTCTTACTCCTGAGAGCACACAGTGGCAGTTGATGACCGTGGCCTGAGCAGGAAAAACAGCACGTCCATTCTCCTGGCTGTCAGGACAACGGCAGGAGACCTCGCAGTTCCTTCCAAGGGTTTGGTCTATGACCTTTCTAAAGGCCCTCGAGGTCCAGCCATGTCTCCTGTAGGGCAGTGTACATCCCTGCTGCCCCTTTGTGCCCAGTGGAGAACAGAAGCTGTCTGCCTCGGTTTTGCGCCTGCCGTAAGGGGGATGCTGAGCCCTCCTGTCTCACTCTTCTCATCCCCCATAGTCACATTTCCTGGGGTCCAGCCGTGCCTTGTCTCACTGACCCTCAGCTTGCAGAGTCTGGGCAGTTGAGCCAGGGAGCCCCTGACAGCAGGGAGCAGTCTCCCAGCCCGGAACAGGCCCCAAACCCGCACAATTGGACACTCTTTGATAATGAGCATTTAAAGGGCACATCATAATGAAGGGAGCCAGGATGACTGGCCAGGAGACTTTAATTAAAATGCCTCTGTCTTTCCAGTTTTCCTCTGCACCCCCCACCCCAAGGCTCACGTCTTGCTCCGGCCGGGTCTGTATGACACGTGCGCGTCTCATGTTTCCCTGGATGGAGTTGCTCTCTGGGGGGCGGGGCACACACGTGGGTTTGACAGGGACATGTACACTTGGGTGGAGGGACCAGGACAAGGCTGCCTGCAGCCAAGCAGATGTCCACACTCCAGGAAGCGCAGCGGGGTTCCCAGAGGGCTGGTGATGAGTGGCAGCTGCCAGCCTCGTGACTTCCTGTGGTGAGCTTTAGGGGGAGAGCTGGGGGGCCAGCTGAGGGGCTTCTGGGCCAAGGGGTGTTTCCGGACCCTTTCATTCTGCTTTTCTTTCCACATGGCTCAGTGGAGTGGGGAGCCAGGGCAGCTGTGAGAGGGCTGTGCCTGGCCCCCGGGGGTGCAGTGACCATTTGCCGGGTGCCTTCCATTCTCTCCTCCACACCCACAGCCATCCTGCCTGTGCCCTGGGAATCGGCACTGGGTGGACGCCAGCAGCGGGCTTGCTGCTGGTAGGCTTGGGCTTGGGACAGAAGCTGGAAAATGAGGCTGCACTGCACAACCTCCAGGTGTTTTCTCTGTGGGGTCATCTCAGGGCTGCTTGTGTCTTCTGACTGACGTTCGGGGAGCAGTCACGCCTGGTTCTGTGCCCCACTCTCCCCTCAGCCAGTCCTCCCCATTCCAGGGACGTGGCCCTCCTGGGGCTCCTCCCTGAGCACCGCCTTGTACACAGTGCCTGTTCAAACTCTCCGCACCAGGGTCCCTACAGAATCACCTCTTTTTTTTCTAAGTCTTCCTTTTCACCAGGCACATGGTGAGCAGGGTCTTAGCTTCAGGCAATTCCTGGGACCCCAGCTTTGATTTGGAACAAAAGGTAGAATGTAGTCTCATGAGTGATAAAGGACCTCCCTTCCATTTAGGTGGGTTGGGCTTGGGAAAGGGCTGGTGACTCTGCTTCCAGGGAACCAAAGATGGCCCTTGGACTTCTGCAAGGGTCTGACTGGGCTGAAATAGAAGTCGTGTGTGGACTGGGGTGAGGTGGGAGTAGGGGTTCCTTCTTCCCCCCAAGTTTCCATCTGGGCTTTGACGCTGTTTTCATGTTACCAATAAGGCCACTGAGATTGGGTGACCTGACCAGGATTTAGGAGGCATGCTCTTTCCGCATAATACTTAGTAACGGATTGAAGCATGTATTCTAGCAATTGATAGGAATGTCTCCCTCTTTGTTCTGTGTGCTTTTGGTTATTTGTTCCCTGTTCACTAAAGGACCTGATTTCAGGGATCTTGTGGGGAGGCAAGCAGGGCCTTGACCTGGGGCTGGGAGGGACTCCACTCAAGTGCACTGACTGCTGAGCTCTGACGAGGAGCCACCTCTTACTTCTGCCTGGAGCTCCTAAGTAGGGTTTCTCTCTGGGCTTAGCAGACTTTAGCTCCTTCTTGTGTCTCATTGCAGGGACCTGAAATTTTGGCAGGATGCTGCACCCCCAGCTACAGGGCTTATCTTTGGCTCCTGAGTGGCCCTTGTGCCTGATCTGGGGGTGGTGTCCTTCACTCTGCACTGTGCTGGACTCAGATGGCACTGCCACCCCCAGTGAGCCTGCCCTGTCGACCCTGTGCTGTGACCACCTGCACTGCAGGCCTGCTCACTCCTTCCCCGCCTTTCTGCTCCACCCTGAGGGGCCCCAGCTGCCCAGAGGGAGAGCACTGTCTCCTGGACAAACGTCTCAGCTTCCACCCCCTGCAGAGTTCCCCGCACCAGAACAGGGAATGAGACTTCCCTCTCAGACACGGCGGCGCAGCGGTGTCTTCCTTTTTGCTCTACATTCACAGTCCATGTGTGCTCATTGTTCATTCATTCATTCTGCTATTTACTGAGCAACCTCTAGGTGCCAGAATTCCCAAACACCCTTTAATTTCCATCCATCTCATTTCTGTAATAGCAGGTGAGCTTCATTGCTATTTCTGTTTTACACAAGAGAAACTGAGTCAAAGAGTGACTAAGCAGCTTGCTGAGGGCCACACAGCAGAATGTTGCAAGCCTTGTGACACTAGCACTTGAGCTCTCAAGCCTCGGCACAACACCCCCATGGATAGACAACTTGAGAGTTTCCCGTGCAGAATTAGAAGGTCCTGAGCAGGTTCCGTCTCTTCTCCCACAAGCCACACCCCCACTGGCTCTGCTCAGAGCAGGTGGAACTGTGTGTGGGAAACAGAGATAAAGAGAGAGGAGAGAGACCTGCAGGCTGCAGGTGGGACAACTCACCCGGAGCTGATTTCCATCTTAGGAGAAGGGAGCAGGTCCTGCTGCCACAGCCTTTCACTACATTGACATAATCACAACCCCTTACTTTGTGAGCAGTTTGTAGCTTTCAAAGCACTTTCAAATCCATTAGCCCCTGTTTTATCCCTATAACAATCTTGCAAAAGGCAGGGATTGTTATCCTTATTTTGCAGATAAGGAGCTCATGAGGCTATATACCTGGTCCCAAATCCAGGGTGGGATGACAGCTGGGATCTCTGACCGCACCTTCCCTTGCTTCCTCATCATCTTGTCCCAATTTTGAGCCATGTGGCTGAGCGATGGCCTCCCAGACCTCCAGGCTACCTCGGCTACATAAAGCAGTGGTTATCAAAGTTCATGGGGTGCCAGACCAGAATCTTCCGTCACCTCGGTGGCTGGGCTCCATCCTAGAGTTACTGACTGAAGGGATCAGGTGGGGCCTGAGAATCTGGACTTCCAAAGATTCCCAGGTGAAGCTGACGCTCCTGGCCCAAGGACCGAGCACTTGGAGAACCACTAATACAAAGCAACACCGTCTGGGTCTTCAGTTGGATTTCTGGGCTACGGAAATGCCAAATAAAGACAGAAGTACCCCTGGTGAGGGGGTCTCTCCCCACGGCGAGAAATTTGTGTGTGTCTGATTCACTGACTTGGGTGTGGCCCAGAGAACAGGAAGAAAACCCCAGGCTTTTGGTTTTATACACACAAAGGGAAAATGTCCACACATGAGATTATTAATTCATTGTTCAATTAAGTTATGATCTCTAAAATTATCACAATATTTGGCTCAGAGGAAGGCAGCATTGAATAGCTTGTTCCACCTAATGTGTGAATAATGTAACTGGATTCCCCTTCTTGCTCATAGCTGTGACTGACACGGTGGCAATAACACAGATCACCTTCTTTCCCTCCCCCCCACTCTCAGCACAGAGCACTCACTGTCCTCCCTCCTTCCAGCCCCTCTCCCTGGGCAGCTCCTTTTTGGTGTTTCCCACAGGGCAGCCTCGGGGAGGGACGGTGGGTACCGGGAGTGTGGGTGAGCAGCAGGTGCACCCCCTCCACCCACCTGGTGGGAGCCCTTGTGACGCCTGCCCCGTGACAGCGCACAGATCATCTACCACACCTTCCAAGTCCCTGATACGTCCACTCAGGGGCAGGGCAGCTAAGTCTCAGCTGTCCACTTCACGGCAGACGAGAGCTGACCTGGGCACACACTCTGCAGGGAGGTGAATGCTGCTGCTACCTGTGGCAGGGTCGATGCACCCTCCTAAAGGCAGCAGCCACCGTGTCGCTGTACTTTGTCCCCTTTTTAGACCTCCTAAGCCCAGACTGTCCAGAGCTGTCCTGTTCTGGGCAAGCTTGTTATCAGCCGAGCCTCTCATTTCTGCCCCCGGCGCTGTGGGCAGTGAGGCGGCAGCGTGCACTTGTCAGCACCACGGACAGCGCCCGCCACGGCTGCACAGTGGCGGCTGGTGTGAGAATGCTGACGGCTGGCTCCCCGGTCTTTATCTCCCTGTGTCCAGGCACTTGGAATCTACGATTTTCTTTTAAATTACTCTTAGCTTCTCGAATCCAGTTTAAACACTATCTGTTTTCCTTTTTCATCACCCAGCAGTGTGTATTTTTAGACCAGTAAATGTCTGTTCAGGCAGAACATGGGTAATGGTAAGTCATCTTCGGTGTAGGCCTGAAAAGAGCAGGAGAGGACTTTCCACTGGGGGATCGGATCTCATTTCTCAAGGTTTAGCCGCGTTCCCACCACCACGTGCCTGCTCACAAACCGTGGTACAGGCCACTCTGCGTGGACAGCTGGCATGCCAGGGCACCCTTGCAGCCTGCTCTGGGGTCGGTCGGTCTGGCTTAGCCCCCTCCCAGGCTCTGGCTGGGAGGGAAACGGCCTCTCTATCTGGGTGATCAGTGCTGAGGCCTGTTTGCACACAGAAGACGTGCTGTGTCTGTTGTTCCGCTCACAGGGCTGAAGGCTCTGAGCAGGCTGGAAGCAGCCCCGACTCGGCCCTTCCTGAGTGGTGAAGGCAGCAAGGGCTAGCGGCTGAGCAAACACTTTGTGCCGGACACTATGACACGCACTGGGCACAGTTCATACTGTGCGGCCTTGACTCAAAGCCTCTGCTCTCACAACACCACCCTGGCCAGGGCCCCTCCCCTGGTGCCTGGTGAAGCTTCCAGGGGCTCAGGGGGAAGGACCACTTGGGTTGGCAGGGCTCCCTTGAAGAAGTGAGGCTCAAAGGGAATCAGGTCCTCTGCTTAGCACTGTGCCGGGGACAGTGGCCAGAAGTGGGTCAGGAGGGACACAGCTCTCACCACCAAGCTCTCTCTGTACCCCACATCCCCCATGCTGCACCCCTTGCTCCTGCTTAGTAAAGAGTCAGATTTCAGCCCTCAGTGGGGGTCAGGCCTCTGGCAGCCCTTCCTGGGGCCCTTGCCATCAGGCCTTCCTGCCTCTCAGTCTCCGAGTTGCACGGGGCAGTCAGGGAGAGGGTGCACACCCAGGGAAGAAGCCGGTGCTTATCCAGCTCCAGCTGCAAGCTGTTTCACTCAGTTAGCAAGTGGGGACAGTCTCAGATTCTGG
The DNA here is from genome assembly GCA_963573935.1 of Arctocebus calabarensis. NCBI lineage: Eukaryota > Metazoa > Chordata > Mammalia > Primates > Lorisidae > Arctocebus > Arctocebus calabarensis. The sequence goes on along the minus strand of CAUYON010086135.1, from coordinate 43,650 downwards.
GCTCTCCTCATCCCCAATTTCTCCCCAATTTAGGAATAATGCTAGTCTGAGAATGAGCACAAAAATAACTTTCTTTTAAAGGTTGAGATTTTTCTCAGCGAGTAGGATTGAACTTTGAACCCAGCAAAGGGGTGAGGCAGGGCTGTACAGCCCTATCTCTGGGCAGCCGCAGCAGGCCTGCGCATTGCTCCCTGCAGAAAGGCCACCTCTGCCCCTGTTCACGAGGGGCGTCGGGTGCTCCCCTCAAAGGCAGAGGGCGAGCCCCTCTTATCCAGGGCAGGGGTTTCTCTAGGTCCCCCTCCCAGTCTCACACAGGGAAATGACACACGAGTACGGCAGAGTTAGACTTCAGGGCTGCATTAGGGTTAGAGAGAGCAGAGAAGCTTCCTCATTCACAGGGCTGGGTGGGCGCGTGGCTCCCAGGGCCTCAGCATGGGAGGCCCCTTGGACATGGGAGAGTGGGGCTGGGAGGCTGAATAGAAGAGGGGACGGGTGGTGCAGATGCCTGTAGGCTGGGCTTTCTCCCACACCCTCTGCAATGAGCACCCCAGTAGCCCAAGTGACCAGAGATCTTGGGTCCAAGGAGGCAGAGAGACCTACCTGGTCTAGGAAATGGCTTTGACACCAACTGGAGATCTAGTCAAGTCACCAGACCTCTTGGGGCCTCAGCGTCCTCATCTGTAAAATGGGGCTGGAAAAACCAGCTCTGCTTCCCTTGGGAATGGCAGTGAGAGTCTGCAGAGGCCATGGATCTGGGAATGAGCAGCATGGGCCTGGGGCTGAGAGACCCTGCCCTTCTCCTTCAAGACATCATCCCTGGTTTCTTATTCCCAGCGTGAAAACAATAAACCATTTTATGGAACACGTTGATTATTTTTAAGTCACAGGAAGGGCCAGTGAGTAGGGAAGGAACCAGGGAAAGGATGTCTGTGAGTCAGTCTGCTCCTCAAAGGGTGAGACAGTGTGGGGGCTGCTTCTTACCTCTGCCTCTTGTTAGGGTCTTGGAAAAATCACACAGAATTCTGAATTTTGGTTTCCTCATTGTAAAATGGGAAGGGCAATTGCATCATCCTTAGAAACGTAAGATAATGGGCACTCAAGGTATGTGCCGGGCGTGGCAGGTGCTGGGCACTCAGGGAATGTGGACCATTACTGTTGATTTTGTTCTTGAGCTAATTATCTTTGCTTACTGTGAAGAAAGTACCCATTGAAAAGAGTTGGGAGGATAAAATGAGAAGACCCATAAGAAGCACCTGGCTTTTGATAGACACCCTATAAATGTCTTCACCTTCCACCCTTCTGGAACTTGAGGGCTCAGTGACGCTCACACTCTGGAATGGACCCTGATGGGAGAAGGCGCAAGTGTAGGGCAGGACACGCGGGACTCTGCCTTCACGTTGGGCTCACACCATGAAACCTTGACCGTCTGCATCTCCCCTGCCTTCTAGGTCTCACTCTGATGCTGCCTGAGCCTCCCCACCGGTCGTTGGTGCTGCCCGGCCCTAGCAGGACCACCTCTCTGCTTCCTGCTCCCTTCCTCTGCCCAGCTCGCTGGGCACATCTGTCTGGTCCTCGCTGGGCTGTTGGGGCTGCTGAGCACCGAGCCATCTGTGCCGCCGCAGTGAGGTGAGGACACGGGGATGGCCCCAGCTGGGGCCCAGACAATCTGGACTGGAGTTTAAGCCCAGCTTCAACCACCTACTGTGTAACCCCGGGTAGGTCACATAGTGTCATCGGGTCTCATTGTCAACAACAGTGGTACGTACATCACAGTATCACTAAGGGATAGAAAGATAGCATGTGAGCCTGGCATGGGGGCTCACACTTACAATCCTAGCACTCTGGGAGGCCGAGGCAGGTGGATGGCCTGAGCTCAGGAGTTCAAGAACAGCCTGAGCAAGAGCAAGACCCTGTCTCTACTAAAACTAGAAAAACTAGCCAGGCATTGTAGTGGGAGCCTGTAGACCTATTTACTCAGGCAGGAGGATCACTTGAACCCAGGAGTTTGAGGTTGCTGTGAGCTATGACGCCATGTCACTCTACCCAGGACAACAGAGTAAAACTTTGTCTCCAAAAGAGACAATGACAGGGTGTGAAAACACAGAGGAGGGTAGGCATCAGTGATGCAAGACCAGCTCCCTGCCCCCACCCTCGGGTCTCAAAGCTCACCTAGGACAGCGTTGGTGAGCAGAGAGGGGTGCTGCCTCCCCGCCAGGATGACTCAAGCTGTCCTCCCCCACCCTGGCACCTTCAGCTCCATCATACTCTGGAAAACCTAGACCAACGTAGGGCTTTTAGCCTGACCTATTTCAGGGGGTGGAAAACGGGACCTACGCACTGGTATGCTGAGTTTTGATTTCCACATGGGGTGATTTCGGAGTGCCTGGGAAAATCCGGTCGTTAGCAGCGGCAGCACCCATGAGTCATGCCGCTGCAGCTGCCTTTTTCTCACCTTTCTGCACGGCCACACGCCGTCGCCAGCGCTGCCTCACCCTGCCCTGGCCCGGGCCTCGCGCTCCCACTCCGGAGGTCGCCTTTCCTGCTTTGCTCTGGGGGCAGCCCCAGCCACACACCTCCCTTCCCTGCTCCAGACTCCTGCCCATCTGGCCAGGTCCCTGGCAGGTACTCTTAGCTAGCTTGTCCTCCTGCAAATTCCTCCTGCAGGTTTAATCAATTCAAGTAAAAAATAAACCACATCTAAATTCTGATGAAAATACAGCCAGTGGGGTCTGGGTGATCAAGTCCTACTTGGAGAATGGGGGACCTGTGTCTCTGAGGCTGCTACTTCTGCACATCTGTTTATCTGTTCATCCATTCAATAAACATTTATGCAATCTACAACACACTGTACCTAGTTGGGGACATAACATGTGACAGCTGGGAGGACTAGCAAGTAAACGGACGGTCACTGGTGTAAAGTGTGCTCAGAGCACAGTGGGAGTGTGAGGCGGGACAGGAACCTCTGCTCTGAGGAGGGGACATCCACATTAAAGACAGAGGAATGACAAGTTAGCTTTGCAATTTGCTACTGCTGGTGCATGCGTGGTCCCAAGGATCAGTTAATACTAAGATCTAACAAAGTTCATACTCAAATTTCGGGGGGAGTATCATCGTGTCCCAGGAATGGAGAGCTCAGAATAATAACTGGCTTTGCTTTGGGGTTTAGCACTGACTTCTCAAAATTTGAGAACTTAGAACATTTAGGTAATCCCACTTCTTCTTGACAGGATTTTCCTAAAACATGCCAGAGCGATTGGAATAGAAGCCCTTTCTTGTTCTTAAAAGCTTCACGATATTTCTCCTTCATCACCCTCTGTTGTTGGAAAAACTTACTTATCTGTCCTCTGTGTGCAACTAAAGTCAGTCTTCTCCTTAGGGGACCCAGGGACTGTCCATGTTTCACCAATCCTCCCATTCAGCTAAGCCCGAGACAGTAAGAGTTGTTCGATATTCTGTACTGAGTCTGGCCCAGGCTCATACAGCCCATGTCAGAGGTAGAAATAATCACTGCACGATCGTGAAACATTAACAGAGCTGGAGCACTAGGGTGACGGGGCCGGCATTCTGCCTTCCATGGATAGCCCCACCGTCCATGGATAAGCGTTTCTCCCCACCTTTCCCTCGACTGTCCAGTGGGAGTGTGAGGCGGGGCAGGAACCTCTGCTCTGAGTAGGGAACATCCACATTTTCACACACTGCAGTCATTTGGTGGCCAGTGTGGTCACGGATCAGCGGTAGCAAATGGGAGCCCACCTGAGGTCTTCAGATTCATTTAGTGTAGGACCCTTGGTGGGCGGGTGGCCTCAGTGTGGGACCCCTATACACAGACTTCAGTCTTCAAGAGTCAGGTGGGGATGGAAGCATCGCTCCCTCCCCAGAGCCCAGGGACAGAAGGCAGTGCTTGGACACTGATTAATCACCCATTTCTGTTTCTAGAGTATGTAAGTTCTGTTTCGCTTACCACTGTATCCCCAGGGGCTGGACAGTACAGTTTAGTGAGTTGTCATTGGATGAGTTACAGCTTCATGAGTTATGGGAGAGGAATCTCCATTTATTTACTGGTGTCTCTTAGTCCTGGGCTGTGTCACCAAAGCCTGCAGTTCCTTTGTGCCTTGGCCAGCCCCCAATCATCCCAAATCCAGTCAAGAGAAACACTTCAGTGCTAACAGATCTGGGGACTTAAGCTCTGGAGGGCCACCTGTCAAATGAGATTTGCCTTCAAAGGCCACTGGCTCTGACCTTTTGATAACATTTAAAAAAAGAAAACTTACATATTGACTGAATCAGTCCTATCTTCAGTGAAAGTCTAGGCAGCTATTTGTACTTTTGTTTAAAATTTTTTGTCCTTTCCTTTTTCTGTTTCTGGGCAAGCATAAAGGGAGAAATTTCCTTTGCTTGACCAAACCTCATTTAAAAGTTGTTTGTATTTTTCTTAATGGAAGCCAATCCCTTAAGCCTTTCAAAGTAACCTTCACTGAGCTCAGTAAACCATTTCCAATGTGGCAGCTTCTAATCCAGGAGAGTTCAGAAGGCAGATGCTAAACAACCATCAATTGTGTCCCAGGACATTTACTGGGGAGTCTCGGGGCTCTGCAAGCTGGAGATGAGATCAGGTAATCCCGGCTCTGCTGTGCCGTCCGCTCTGCTAGCCGGCCTGACTTGTACAATTAGCATTCTCTCTGGTGTTGATTTTGTTCAAATATATTGCACCCATCAATCACCCACTTTCCAACTCATCTGTCTGAATCAGTCAATTACCAAGTTATTTTGGAACCACCAGGAGTCCTGCAAAGCAGACGAGGCTCGTCTCAGGGCTGACCTTTGTGCTGGGATATGTGCAGATTTAGTGGGCGCACCCCTCGTGGCCGTCCAGTACAATCTGGGCCACAGAAGAGAAGGGCCATTGGCTTAATTGGGAACACTTTAATACAGATATCCATTAACTTATGCTAAATTACAGTGAAACATCTATGGGGGAACTTGATGTGACATCTGCATGAATATGAAATAACTTCATTACGATCAGTACTGTGACAATGAATATGAAATGAACGTGCCCAGAGAAGACAATTAATCTCCCACCTTCCCAAGCCACTGCTGTCTTATTTTCCCCTGCACCATACTAAAAAAAATAAAGCATAGAAGCTCTAAGATTTTCTGAGTCTATCGCGAACCTTCAGCCGCTGATGGTCCCTGGAAGCCCCTGTTCTGGGTAGGGCGGAGATTGACTTGGGCCATGCTGAGGAACAGCTGTGCCAGTGGACAGGTGGGATCCTGGGCTTGTGCTTTGGTGTGGGAAGGCGGCTGTGCAGACGAGCACCACACTCACACACGCTTTCACGCTCACACATACTCACACATGCACTTACACAGCAGTGGCAGCCTCACCTAGAACCAGCAAACACACTGTCAGTTCAGATTAGCAACATCAAAAGCGTTCCCGTCTGCTCCCTGAATTCATTACATGCACAGATCTGAGAGAAGAGTTTGGCCTCTGAATTAAATCAGCTTTCTCCTCCTGGGCTGCCTGTACCTGAAGCGTGTGGCGTGTGTCGGAGAGCGCCTGCAGTCAGGTTCACACAGCCCACAGCCCGCAGCCCTCAGTCTGAGCTTCACGCTCAGCCTTAAAGGCACATCCTCTCCTAGGATTTGCTGCCGTATCACTGGCTCTTTCTGGATCCCGAAGACTATGTCCAGCTGCAGTGGAGGCGAGCATGAGAGGACGTTCCTGAGCTCTCCACGCTGGCCATCTTCCTCCTCGGCCACTGGCCTCTCCTCTCCTGACCTCCACATCACAGTCCTCGGACCTCAACCCGCAGCCGCTTCTCTATCTTATGGTTTAAACGGCAGCCCTACCCCCAAGTCTCTCAGCATTGCATCCACAGCCTGCGCCTCCCTTCTTCACCCCATCTCCACATGGATGTCCAACAGGCACCTCACTTTTTGCATGTCCCAAATGGAAGTCCTGACCCCCTCACAGTCTTCCTGGGCACTGTCCGTGAAGTCTTATGCTTCCAGCCTCTCAGGCCACAGACCCCAGTGACCCTCCAGTCCCCTTTCACAGCCACATGCCATCTCGTGTCTCGAAATACACCCATAAACCTGCCACTCACCACTTCCTCTGCTGCTTCTTGACTGAGCCACCATCCTCTGGCCTGGACAGTCACTATAGTGTCTACGTGTCCTTTATGGCCGAGCCATTATCTTCTGTGGCCTGGACAGTTGCTGTAGCCTCTTCCTGGGCGTAGTAGGACTCGGCCGCAGGCCTTGCTTGGAGGAGCCTCGTGGGGGTCACAAGGCAATTTGCCACTCTTATCAGATCAGAGTACAGGAGATCATGACGTGGAATTTTACTGGCTACAGAGCTCTAGGGTCAAAGAATACCTTCAATTTTAGTAATGGCAGGCAGGGGTGAATTGCTATTCCCACCCATCCTGCTAGCAAAGAGGAGCTTTAGCCAAGTGGCTGCATCTCCCTAGAACCTTACGGGCTGCGCTCAACACACACCTCTCAGCTCCCTGTGTGACGGGCTCCCCTGCACAGCAAGTCTCTCTTGGCATCCAGAGGCTGCCTGCAGTGCAGCCATGCAATCCATTACGCCTTCATTTATAGGGTCACTGGGAACTCAGTGAATCCAATTCCACACGGAACTGTGTGACACTGTCTGGAACTCCCATCACATCCCCTTGCTCAGAGGTGAATCTCCCCAATTTCCATTCTTTCTTAGGGCATGAGTGCCAGTTCTGTGGCTGCAAGTGGCAGCTGTGAAAAGACCCTCTTTCCATCACATAGTAGGCAGGTTCCAGTGCGAAGGGAACCCTCTCCTCTCTCCATACACAGCAGGCAGGTTTCCAGTGGGAAGGGGACCCTCTTTCCATCACACAGCAGGCAGGTTCCAGTGGGAAGGGTCTCCTTTGGAATGTCCAGAAGCCATTGGAGGCTTCAGATGGGGGGGCAGTTGCCGAGCTGCCCATGGAGAGCTACTTTGGAAAGGGAGTATCTCCATAGCCCTGGGGAGGGACTGGGCAGGGCCTCGACCATCTTGTTAGCACAGTCATAGATTTTTGACAGATGTCTCCCTGCCTCTGGTCCCAACTTCAAAATCCCTCCTGCAATTGTCCTGCTGAGCTGGTGATTAGTTCTTACTCTTCTTCTGAGGCCATCAAGGGGCTCTGCTGGGCCAACCGTTGCTGAAAGTCCTGTGGTTATGCTCCCACTGGGCAATGCCTTCCTGGGAGATGACGGTGCATTTTCCCTGGGACTTCCTGGGGAGCAGGGGGAGGACACACACCGCACTGGGAAATCACATTCCAGCGTGGCCAGAGCTAGACTCCAGAAATGTTAACTCTGCCCTCCTCTCTCCACCCAGCCCATTCCTCTGCCTTTTCCAAGTAAACTCTCAGTTTAGGAAGGAGCCACCATCTCCAGGAGGACATCCTAGGAGTAGTCTGGGGTCACACGTGGAGGCTCAGATAAGCTGAGAGCACTATGTCTCCAGTCACGCAACAACAGGGAATGGGTGTAATGATGTCTTTGTCCCTTCCAGGTTTATGATTCTGTATGTGCAAAATTCTAAACAGTACATCTAGTTGAATGTAGTAGAACTGTATTAAGCATCTCCTCTGTGTCAGAATCAAAGTGAAGAGTTTAAAGCAGAACCTAGCCTGCTCCTGAATTCAAGGATCTTACCTAGAAGGGTAAAAGGGCATGTGGGCCTCCTGCCCCATCTGGTGCAAGGTGTCCTGTGTTACAGAGGTAGCTCTGGGCTGTGCAACGACCACTAGGATCAAGTTCGAAAATTGGCTTCAATTTCTTTACTTCTCTGAGAAGAATATTAACGATAGCTATTTCACAGGGTCACCATGAGGACTGCAGATGGTGATATGTATGTAAGTTCTTGGCACATAGCAGATGCTCAATGGATTAATATCTATTGAACAAATGGATTAAAAATGTGTGAGGGAAACACAGGGGACCTCATCAACAATTGAAGAGACTGGGGTAAAATTCACAGGAGGGATAGTATTCAAGATGGCCTTGGAGGGTAAAGATGATCTTGGTGTATACACACAGAACCTATTTCAGGCAGGAGATAACATGAGAACTCAGGTGGAGAAGAAGAGGCCACACTTCAGGGGCAGTGAGGATGGGGCCAGGGCTGAGGATACAGGTTGAGGCTGAGCCTGACCACCACACTAGGGGCATAGACGCAGTCCTTGGGCAAAACAGAATCACTGGAGATTTTAAGGAAAGGCATAAATATTGTTCAGGTGTGCCAATTAAATGAGTGGGACTGTGCTGGAGAAGAACTGGAAATACGGAGAAGAGTTTGGAAGCAACAATAACCTCTGTGAGATTAAATGAGGATTTTTAACAAAGCTTGTGACAGCAGAAATGAAGGAAAGAGGACTGGCGACTAGTGAGAGGAAGGGAGGAGCAGAGCTGGCAGCCCTAAGCATCTCCAGAGACATCTTTGACAAGGCCACAGTGTTGACGCTGACATTCAGCTGATGATTTTGATGCATAATTTGATGAATTTGTGCAATGTTTTCATCAGTCCCACTTATTACCAGCCACCCTGACCTCTCTTCATCAGTGACACCTTCTCTCCCCTCACAAAAATATTTAATCCATTTGTACACTGCCATTTTCTTTGTTGCATTATCCCCATAAAACTTAGACCCCCATGTCCCTCATTTCATTTCCACTGTTGCCAAGTTTAACAAGAAATTTAATGCTTGCTCATTGCTCTAATTCAAGCTCTGACATTCTCGTCAAAGAACCCCTAAAATATGCAATGCAAATAATGAATGCCACTCAACGAGACACTGCCTCTGTGGACATGAACCCAGCTGCAGACACTGATACACCAGGGTTATGAAGCCTTACTGAGTTGTCTGTACAGTGCTGCCAATGTAAGTACAGGGCCAGTTCATGAACTTAAGTGTCAGACCTCATGTGTCTAGACCATGAGTTAGGGACCTTTCAGGACACCATGTTCAGATGCTCAGTACAGCCAGCCAAGGACTGTGGAGCCATCTTTGAGGAGAGATGGCTGGAAGTGTGGAGGAGGAGATTAGACCAGCGTGGTTGGTGAGGTGGATCCGGCCCTCAGTGCTCTGAGAACTGAGTACTGGGAAGGCAAAGGGACAGGTGAGGAACTCCTGAGTGTTAGTGACAGTAGAGGTAAAACGTGAGCCCACCAGGTCCAGATGGATGGATGTGGGTAGAAGACAGACTAACGGCCATGGGGAAACAGGGAGCAGGGCAAGAGAGTGAGAAATGGGGAGGACCAAGTGACTGGACAGTTGGGTCTGAATGTGGAGCAGATCTGAGTCATGGGGCTCAAGATAAGATGGGCAGAGATGAAGGTTACTGGAGCTGGGAACTGTAGAGGTCAGAGTCTTGAGAGAGCCCTGTGTCACCAACGTCAGGGTTGGGTGGAACCAAGAGCCTGATGCTAAGGCCCCAGGGCAATATGGGTCTTGTCCACTAAACCTGCAGATGGGGTGAGAAGAAAGAGCTGGCATAGTGGGTGGAATTAGTGGGGCAAAGAGCTGAAGTCAAAGTGGGTCTGGGGACAATGACACATAGGACAGACATACTGATTTCCTACTAAGAGCCTCCAGGAGTTGAGCTGGAGGGTCGAAGAATGTCTCCGAAACACAGACTCATCAATAGGTCATGAAGCTGGCAAGTATCGTAAATGCCAAGCTACACGGGCCACATGTGGCCTGAGCCTGGTGCCTTTGCCCAGACTCCTGACAAACAGCAAACTACCACGTCCTGGGTGACACTGTTGCAGCTGGGAGAGGCAAGATGGGCATGCTGGAAGAGGTAGCTAGAGGCAAGGCTGGAGTGAGAAGAGCATTTTAGTTAGCAGAGGGGCATGTGAGGGACGTGGCACTCCCACGGTGCTTGCTGAGGCTGGCACAGGAGGCTGCGGGTGGTGTCCTGGGACCAGAGAGCAGATCGCAGACCAACACTTCAAGGGGAACATTCCCACGTGGCTTCTGTGTGGTCACAGTCTTGGGTCAGGCACAGCGTTTCGTGGTTGTATGGTCCTCCAATACCTCACCCAGTGCTGAGGCCATGTCCCACCCAGAGCAGCTGTGCTCGCTGTAGTGGCAGGTGTGTCTGTCCTCCTCCACTGAGGCTCGTTCCAGGGTAGAGACCCCATAGTCTCGGCAGCTTCATGGATCACAGGGTGCCCTGCGTCGTGCAGAGAGAGCTCTGGGACTCTCTCTGTGACACAGCGGGCAATTGGTGAGGGACAGCAGGGCCCAAGTCAGAGACAGTGCCTGCCAAGTGGGCGTGGTGTTTGGTCAGAGGCCTCACATCTGAGCAGAAAGTGTCATGGCACAAGGTGAAATTCTAGATCTCTAAAAAATGCAAGCAGGGCTCTCAAAGCCTTTGTTAATTAAAAACACTCACGGCTCTTCAGGGGACATTTCCCTGCCTCCCATTCTCTCCCTGTGCGCCGAGTGGCGGATAAGGTGGCATCTTTACCCCGCTTTCTACCACATTTAATTAAATGCTGCACTGGCTGCTCCTCACACACCTTGCTTTATTTCCTTTCCTTTCCTTCCATGCTAAAGAGGGCCAGGGCTAATACTAATGCATATGCTGTTAAACCTTTTTAATTAACTTCAACTTCTTCCAGAGATTTATGTTTAAACAGTAAATTTTTTGTTGATACTCAAATGCATAGGCGGCACTCGGAGTGATGTACGAGTACTCTCGTCCTCAAAAATGATTCTTCATGAGTTACCACCAGAGACATTTTCATGAGCCTCTTTTATTAAAATAATAATACTCAGCAAGGCTATAATGCTTTACAGCCAGCAGCTAATTAACCCACCCTACCCCCTAAACAGGTCAGCGTTAGCATCTGCAGGTTGGAGATATGATCGCCCAGTGGGGCTCCCGCATACCTTGGAGTCAGCACTGAATCAGTCTGGGTCTCTGCTCCGGCACCCGTGAGTAATGATTTTCATTTAAAACACATCTTCGATCTTAGACTGCAGCTCGATCTATTATTATCATTATTTACTTTGTTCTTGTTTAGTGCCTTCCCTGAACAGGGTATCAGCATGTCTGATCTGCAATTGACCTCTGGAAACAGGATTTAACCATGCCTTGGAAAATCCAATGGATTTAAAACTCTCTTCTAATTGTGAAATCCATTTATTTTCCTGCGACTACAAATTTGTGCTCCAAGTATTTTTAATCATGATCTATGCTGTCAATTGTAATTGCAGTAGCAAAACTTTGCCAAGAAAACCACTCTACCTACCCAAGTCTCCAGCCCATTCTTCATGTGGAGACAACGCTTTTCTATATTCCATGTTGCACCACCGATGAGCCAATTATTTCAATTCTGGCATCAGATTCAGAAGAGAGTTTAATGATCCTCAGTAGTATAAACTGAATTTTTATTTCTACAGCAATTTAGTAATGATGATGACACTTAAGCACGTGGAAAGTATTTCTCTTTTTCCAACCACTGACAAACAGGAGGTTAGACAATCACTTTCGGCAGGTCTGGCGGGGACCTCATTGGATTCGGGAAGTCCAGTCTCATTCCTGCTACTCTGTCAGGGGCCGTTGTGAGAAAATCCCCCAGAAGACCCCCAGTGCCCGTGTGCTGGCATTTCTAGTTGGGAGTCAGAGTAAGGACTTGCATACTCATTTTAACTAACTCGTTTATTCAAGTATTCAACAAATATTTAATGAGTTTCTACTAGGTTCGGAAATTCAGCCCCAGCAGAGAGACTGAGATATATGACCTTTTTCCTCTAATCAAGTCCACCCCCTCCCCTTAACCAAGGTCCAAGTTTTCTGAATACTTCATTTATTCATATGTTGACTTCATTTATTCATGTGTTCAGCAATCGTTTATCAGGCCCCTTCTAGGTGACAGGTGCTCTTCTGGGAGCAGCAAAGTTTACAAAGATCTACTCTGTCAGCGAATCCCACAGGCCTGTCCTCCAAATAAATTCAGCATCTGGTCGTTTCTCACCCTCCACGGCGACCCCCTGGGCCAAGACACGGTGGCGGCCCTGTGTCCAGATGACGGCCAGAGCCTCCTAATTGGGCTCACTGCTTTCGCCCTTGCCTCACACCATCAAGTCTCAACAGAGAAGTCTGAGGGGTTTTTTTGAAGACCTAAGTCAGATTGCATCATTTCCCTGGGTCCCGTCTCACTCAGAGTCAGGGTCAGCCCTTTCCTCGACTCACAGAGCCCCCCCTGGTCTGGTGCACATGCACTGCACTCTGCCTGGGGGCTCCTGCCCTCTTCTCTCACCTCTTTAGGACCATGCTCAGTTTCGTACGGACCCTGCCCTGCACTGCCACCACCTCTCTTCCCCTGTGCATTTGTCTTGAGTATTTATTCCCACCTGACACGATTTATCTTCCTTACCTGCTCATTTGTGTCCCCCTGTTTCAATGCCCGGCACGCAGATGCTGTTTGTGGAGCATGTACGTGTTACAAGGAATGTGTGTCATGAATAGCACTGTCATGGTCTCCGAGGAACATGCAATCAAAGAGGGGCTACATCTAAAAATAGATAATGAGCTATAGTTTAAGAAACCTAGAAATAAAAAGCTATGGTCATTCAGAGGGTAGAAAATTCACTTTGCCTGGTTGAATGAGCCTTCTAAAATCAAGGCCCTACCGCTCAGGTATGTGGTGTTGGCAAAGACCCATACTCTACATTGGAGCAAGAAAGTGGTTCCTTGCTGTGAGACTCCTCAGCTAGGCAGGAAAGGCTCTGGGGAGCGACTGTGTACAACGGGCTAGCCTCCTTGAGCCTGGGTGGGACTTCTTGAGTCAACTGGGACTTCTATGCGCCTTCCTCCAATCTCACAGACAAATACCAGGGAAAATTCTAACCTAAAGTCTCCAGCAGGGACTATTTTGAGAATCTGGGATGCTCTTTCCAGACGTCAGAGGACAACATTGGGTGCAGAGCCAGTGCGATTTCTCGAGCTGGTTTGACAGGAGACGTCAGGTTAGGGCTAGTTATCCTGGAGCCTAACTGGATCTGGAGGATAAATCTCTTATTTTGGTAGCACTTTAAAATAAGTGGCAGCAGTTCACGCATAATTACTTCTGAATTATCTAGGGGATTCATCAGGTTTGATTATAGATGCATAATGAATTTACAAAATTTGTGGGTATTAGAGAGTATTAATTCCATATGAAACCTCACAATTCATTCATGTGCCATTTGTTTTCATTCCTTTTTTATAATAAGCTAATTAGTTTAAATTATTTGTACTTGTACAAGGTCTTGAAACACATATAAGGAATGATTGGCCCAGGGAACCCAATACACGGGAAGCTCTGAAGTTGGCATTAGCTGCAATGAGGGGTTTGTAGAGCAGGGGGTGTCCAGTTTCCTCACTGGGTAGCAATGATAGATTGAATCATGACACCCCCAGAAAGTTGTGGGAAGTCCTTGGTGACCATTTCTGAATTCAGATATTTAAGTGGACGTGGGGAACTCATTGTGCCCACTGGAGAATGAGGCAACAGTGGGCTTCAACTTGCTGCTAATGAAAATGCAAAGAGGAATGGCAAGGGTCTCTGCCAGGCAGGGGGAGGACAGGCCTCGGGTCTGCCTGGGTTTTCCTTTAGGAAGGTTTTGGAGGTCTGGCAGGCTGGGATCTTGCCTCTGCAGCAAGCCGGGATGGGCTTCTCTGGCCTGGGTTTCAGGCATCTGTCCGCCTCTGTTCTTGATATGGAGCTGAGAGGCTGGGCTGGGTCTCTGGGGGCTGGGGGATGTGAACCTGGGGCTGGAGGAAGAACCTCAGCAGGAGGGGCCCTGGCCTGAGCCCATGGGTGGTGGTGGTGGTGGTAACTGTGATAGGAGATGCATACCTGGCGTAACCCTAGAAGGCAAGCACTCCGCACTTCCATGCCACTTCACCACCTCATCCTCACGAAAGCCTGTGGTGTGGAAACCAGTGCCACCTCTGCTCCACAGGTCAGGGGGGCAGGGAACTCGGTCCTGGGGACGTCTGATTCTGAAGGCCTGTGCTGTTCCCCACTGTCTCCCAGACGTGGGCGCCGTTGCTAGGACCCACCATTCTCACCCTTATTCTCACCACCCTACACGGAGAACTGAAGAATTACTCTGTTTGAAAGTCCTACTCACACTTCTCACTTTGCAGGCGATCCACCGGACACAGGCCTTGCAGTCTCCCTGCCTGAGGTCCTCTGCAGAGCTGCAGCAAAAGGACCAGCCACCTTAGCCGGTCCCCAGCTGCCAGCAGAAAAAGCCCCACAGGGGTTAACGCACAAAGAAGTTCTGCCTTAATTTTAGTTCTCAGTTTAATTTATATTTGATTAAAAAAGTCATCCATTCATGTGTTCAGCAGCTGGTATTTGTTAAATGTCTCCTACACTCTTAATTGGGTTTTGCTAGGGTGGTGGGGAGGAGGGGAGAGACCAGCTATAATAAAGCTATGCCAGGAGCCTTGTTTATAATTTTATGCAAGAAATATATGTAAACACCTGAAAAGTTAAGTGAATAAGAGAGTGATGAGCAGCTAGGTGTGAGAGTGAGGTGTGGTGGCTTCCCATGATGAGACGGGGGAGATGGCGCTGGGGCCGCCGGAGTTGGCGGAGGCTTCTTGGAGGCTGTGGGATGTGACGTGCTCAGTGAGGGACGGGAAGGACAGGGTGGGAGACAGTGCCCCCTCTGTACTGGTCAGTAAACCATGTCCCTGTCCTGCTTGTGTCCATAACAAGGTGTCTGACCTTGGTGGGGATGACTCTCTAGGGCCTCACTTCCTTTACTGAAAAATGGAGCCGATGGCCGTCACAGGTGTCATGAAATTCAGACAGGGACATGGATAGGAAGTGGCTCCAGAAGATGTGAGGGGCAACACAGACAGCAGGTACAGATGCAGAAAAGGCAGCCCTGGAGGCGGCCTTCTGTGAGCACCGGCCTCCCAGCACACCTGGAGAGCTCTGTTCAGGGTCACCTGGACACTTCAGCCGGACTCCATCCTGGCAGCATTCAAGGTGATGTGTCAGGGCTCTGAGGGAGCCCATCTGAGGAACAGGAGGAGCCGGAAGTTTCACTGACATTCAGAGGGGTGCAAGGTGGGGCCTGGGGCAGGGGAGAGAAGGACGGGGAGGAGGAAGTGTCACCTTTGTTCTATCCCAGTTCAGTTGCACCCAAAGGGGAGTTGAAGAATGTGCCCCATGGCTGCGTGTGTGATTCAGGGAAGACTGGGGGACTCTGCCCAGAAGGCGGCCTCCTCGAGGGTAAGGCCCGAGTCTCCTGTGTCTTGATCAGGCTTTGTCACTCCCTCGTACCCGTAATGTGTCTCACTTTCACGGTGACACAGGCCTGGACTCTAGAATCTGATGCCCTTGAATCTTCCTACCAGGAGCCCCTCGTCCAAACGGGAGCCTAGACACACTGATTTCTGCCTTGAGGGTCTGACTGTCTGCTGACGTCTGCACTCGGTTTCTTGAGGCTAGGGAGGGAGGGCCGGGGGTCAGGAGGTGCGGCAGGGGGTGGAAACACCTTCTCTTTTGGGACATTCATTTTATTGCTAAAAAGTAGCTGAAGGGTGAGTCTTCTTAGCAGCCACTAAGGATTTTTACCACTTCAGTGATGGAAGAGCCAACCCCAAGAAGATGGATGTAGGACACTTGAATTGGAACAGAGTCGAAGTGAGTATAACTCACCCTCTCTCCCTCCCTCCAGGCGTCTGCCAGTAAAATATTGAAGAAGGAGGGAGATAGGACTGGCCTTTCTGGGAAGACCTCCAGGAAAGGTGTTTCCTGTGAGAAGAAACTAACTTCAGGTCGCTCTTAAAGAGGAAGAGCGTGTGTAATCTAGGAAGCTCTAGACGCTCTGCCCACATCCCAGCTAAGAACACGACCACCCCGACCCCCTCCTGCCCCTGTGCGGTGGGTGGCGAGGCTGGCATGTCCCCAGCCCTCCCCCACTGGACAGCCACACTGCTGGCACCTCGCAGACGTCCTTCCACACTGCTCCAGTGCTTTTCAATTCTCAAGCCTTGAGTGTTTTAAGGCTGTGCTTCTTCTCCATAAATATTACAACTAACTTATTAGTTAACAGGCTGGGAACCTGCTGTTCCTTCACCCTAGAGGTGACTCCTCACTCTTTCCCGCCCTAATATTCCTGCCCAGATGGCCAGGTTTTAGGAAGGGGGAAGGAGACACCAGACACAGGCCTTACCCCACATGGGCAGGTGCTGGCGGGGTGCACTGTCCATCTCTGGGTTGTGACCTCTTACTCTGCAGCTCTGAAAACTGTTGTGAGGGAGAAGGACGGGTGTGGGGCTGGGGTACGGGGGCAGGGGAAAGAGTGGAGATGAGTCGCTTGAGTTGGATAATTTTTCCTGATGTCAAAGCCTCACCCAGGAGAGCCTTTGCTGTTGCTTGCTTTTATCTGGGAGAGATGTGAGCAGCATCTCACAGAATTAGGTCAGGGCTTGCCAAGGTGCTAACTGCCTGAATTCTCCTGGGTTTCACAGCTCTCTGCTCAGCAAATGCCTCTTTTGTTTCCTTGGAAAGTGTGACTTGCTGAAGCGTTTGCGCCTTCATCCTTTCCCTCCCTCACAAACAACTGAACTTGGAAGGTTAAAAATCACTTGTTACCTCCCCCTCCACCCCACAGGTTGTTTCACTCCTATCCAGGGAGGGGCGCTCCTGCTGTCACTCTAGCAGCCACTTTGGGAAGAGCCCGGAGTGGCCACTTCACTGCACAGCGTCATTGTCATCTGCAGAGCCCGGAGTGCCGGTCCCCGGGAGGGCCTCAGCCGTGACACTGGGCTGCAGAGTTGGAGGACAGTCCTGGGGGCCTGGTCTTCTTAGCATGTCTCAGCTCAGGTCCCTACATGGTGACAACTGATAAAAATCCTGCCTACTCCATGAAAATGCAGCGAACGATGGGACAACACATATTAGTTCTTGTCTGGATTCCAAGGACATGACTTTCTCTGATTCTTTTTACTCCTGACACTATTTGAAGGTGTCTGGATAATAAGACAGCATTGGCTCTGAAAGCTGGGTGGGCTAGGTATGAGAGGGGTCCTTGGAAGCCAATGAGAGTCCTCCAGAGAAAGATGCGATAAGGGGCAGGGCCGGGGAGGCCTGTGGCCTGACCTCACCCACGGCTGTGCTCTGCAAACCAGCGAGAGCTGGGATGTCTCTGGGACCAGAAACTCAGCAGCGCCCCCTGGGAGCAATGCAGGAGGGCCAGTGAGGTCAGCGAGCGCTACAGTTAGAGCCTTGAAGCCAGGGAGGTCCCCACTGGTCCTGCCATTCACACTAGGAGATCTCAGGATGGTCTTAACCACTGCCTCTAGGACTCAACTTCTTCCTTTGTTTTTGTTTTTTGAGACAGAGTCTCAGTCTGTCATCCTGGGTAGAGTACTGTGGCGTCATAGCGCACAGCAACCTCAAACTGCTGGGCTTAAGTGAACCTCCTGTCTCAGCCTCCTGAGTAGCTGCGACTACAGACTCCACCACAACACCCGGCTAGTTTTTCTGTTTTTAGTAGAGATGGGGTCTCTCTCTTGCTCAGGCTGGCCTTGAACTCCTGAGCTCAAGCAATCCACTCGCCTTGGGCTTCCTAGGGTGATAGGATTACAGGCATGAGCTGCCACACCCAGCCACAATTTAGCTTCTTCATTTGCAAAATGGTTTAAATGAGACTTTAAAAAATGATTGTAATCATTTTGTTGGTTTTGAAGACAAAGTAGAATAAATACATGCAATATCATCATTTGAATGCCCAGAAAACCTAGAAGGGCTTTCAAACCTTTTACCTCAAGTAGATTATTTAAAAATGAGATTTTATATGGAATCTCAACATATAAAAACCATTAAGTAAGAAATAAGGCAGGTAACAGGTGGTGGCTGGGTCCTGGGCGCTGTCCCTGCTGTGACTGTGCAGGCAGTTTGGACCCCAAGGCTCAGAGGGGCCCTGGGAGGAAGCTGCCAGCTTATACGACTGGGGAGGCGGCAAACCATTTCTGCCCAGCTAATTAACAGGCTCTGGAGAACCCAGAAGGAAATGGGCGAGGAGAACCCTCAAGGTGAGGCAGGGCCCGGTCAACAGGATGAGTGCTGGGGAGCCACAGAGATGAGCATGCTGGACATAGAAGGGCAGTGGTCGTCCTCCCATCCCCAGAGTGGGACCAGGAATTGTGGGCACCTGGAGCCTGTGGGAACAAGGAAAGGAGTGACACCACAGAGGCAGGCTGTCCCCGCCCAGGGAGGACTGACAGCGGGCTCTGCAGGGAGCCGGCCCCAGCCAGGCCTTCTGCAGACGGGGTCGGGTGCACCACTGCGACCCTCCGTGCCCACGCAGAACGCGGCACTGTCAGCGTCTCTTGGGGCTTTTGTAATACTACTACGGCTTCTTCCCTTTTTGCTTCCTCTTAGTTTTCAGAGAAACCCATTGGAAAAGACAAGAAAGAAAATGACAAATCAAGGCCTTCAAAGGTGGAAGAGCACAACTCACGACCTGTCCAGAGCTCTTGCCCCGATGCCCACCAGTTCCCAGAGGAGGTGGCCTGGGCAAGGCCTGTGCCTGAGACGCCTAAGCCCCTCCATGGCTTGGTCACAGCTCTCCTGCTCTGGAGGAGTCCGGTTAGCTCGTCCCCCCCTTAGACTCCTTCTCAGGGGTTGCCCTTTAAGGCTCACAGCTTTAGTGCCAAAACGCCACGGAAACAGGAGGTTGCTGCCATATGAGAATGAGGGGCTGGCAGTGGCCTGAACAGCAGGGGTCTGACGCATCTCTGCACGTCAACAGGAACACCAGCCTCCAGGAGGTTAACTTTATATACTTCAAGTCCTGGTCCATTTAATTCTCTAGGGGAACTCATAACCCCAACTTCACAGCCAGTTCTAAAGAAAGCAAAGATGCCACTTCAGTCTCACTTGGCGACTGTCTTTCTGGTCTTACACCTCATCTTAGGAGTGGGGACTGGGGCGTCCTGACGCAGGGCAGCTTTCTGTGCTTTCTGTCCTGTGGTTTTCATGATCCGTTGTGTCTCAGTAATGAATGTTCACGGCCCTGGTGCCCTCATTTAGACAAATAACCTCAGTGAGGAGGTATTTGATGTGTGCCAAGTAGCTGATTAAACAACACAAAGCATTTGACCTATTAATCTTTTATCCTCGGCAGCCCTGCCTTGCTGCGTGTTCCTGAATTACCGAGTTGGAGAGCTTTCCTGAGAGGACCTGCATTGTGTTAAGGCCTCTCCTCGTCTTTCAGGCCCCATGTCCACAGCTCCCGTTGGCCTCCCTCCCATTTCTGGCTCCTCTACCAGGCTCTGCCTGATTCTGTGAGGCCGACATGTGGCCCATCTCCTGAAAACAGTGTCCTTCACATAACCACGAATCCCACTGCTTATTTCAGAAAGTCAAGGATCACACGAACAATCGCTTGTTACTTTGCCCACCCGAATCCCACTGCTTATTTCAGAAAGTCAAGGATCACGTGAACAATCACTTGTTACTTTGCCCATCCTGATCTTTGGAGCATGGGAAGTTGTCCAAAGTGACAACCCCATTTTAAACTCTCGGTCACAGCTGTTGATGGACCCAACCCTCACATCTCACCGGGAGGGCAGGCCAGTGGGCATCCCTCAGGAGGAATCACAGGAAACCACTGAGACGGGCCAATTAGTTAGCTAATTGCTCTAGTCTGAACTACTTCTTAGACAACTACAGAAAATCGTACCCTTTTCTCTTGCCTGCAGGATACAGTTATGAATGTTAATAATTAGCTGATTTACACGCTGTCATTCTTTCAAGAATCTCAAACATGCTGGGTTTATTTTTTTCCCTCTTGTTTTAAAACTGGCTCCACAAAGCTTTTCTGTGGGTCCTCTCAAAATGAGAACACCTCATGGGATTAAGAGAATTCAGTGAGAAAATTCACACGCAACACTCACCATAATGCTTGCCACCGAGCGAGCGCTAAGTGAACAGGGCTGTTTCATGTCATCTAGGAAGTCTCCGACTTGGGGGTTGTCCAAGTTTCTGGCTAAGATCAGGCTGGCAAGAAGGGCCCTGGTCTGGGTGTCTAGACTCATCTAGCCCACCAGGTAAAGACTGTACCACCCCCTATCTCAGCGTCCCCCATCCCTGCTGGCGTTAAACAGTCTTGACCAAGGAGAGTGGACTGCCGAGGAACAAAAGGCCTCGAGAAGGTAAACCCCCTCCTTTAGACCAGTCACCGCCCAGTCACATGTGGAGCAGACCCAGAGCTTCTCAGAGCATCTCCTAAGGTGCTGTGTTTGACAGCGGTGCAGCCAGAGCCATGCCCCAGACAACCGAGTCTGGGTCTCTGTGCCTAGGGCAGGCATTTGTAGACAAAACAAGCTTCCCTGGGGATTCTCATGGTTCACTAAGATTTGAGAACCACATCCACTAACTGGTTCCTTTAAAGCAGTGGTTCTCAACCTTCCTGATGCCACAGCCCTTTAGTACAGTTCCCGTGGGTTGTTGAGAACCGCTGCTTTACAGGCAACTCAAACACACAACCCCTGAGAGAGGCTGGAGGTTGCCTGGTGCTTGCCCTCCAGGAGTCTGACAAGCTCCCACCCCAGAGACATTCTGGTGGGGCTGCTACCAAGCAGGGGCGAGTGTGCAGCCAGTGGTGTCTTGGAAACCTGCCTCCCTCACCACCCCTCTCAACAACCTTGCAAGGATCTGGGGCAGGTAGTGGGGGCTCCCAACTCTAGGACACACAGGATGAAGTGGGGCCCTGGAGGGAGGGACAGTGCTCCAGTGGTGTCCACAGAGCCACTGAACGGCTCCAGGCCCTGCCCACTGCCTCTGAGTTTCCTGGGGGTGCTTTTAGTCCAAGCTGGCCTCCCTCCATCACTTGCAGCATGACGACTCCCACTTCCAAATGGTGTTACCTTGGAGAACGCACACTGACACACATAAAACACAGGCAACCAAGGGAAATGCAAAGCCTCTGGGACACATGTGCATGGGGTTGTGTGCGCTGGTGCGCTGCGTCACTGCATTTGTTCCAAAGCCCATAAAAGTGGGTTTCAGATAATCTGCTCTTCCAGATTGCCAACACCACGCTGGCCCCCATCACCATGGCTACCCGAGAACTGACCGTGT
Source organism: Arctocebus calabarensis (assembly GCA_963573935.1). Taxonomy (NCBI): domain Eukaryota; kingdom Metazoa; phylum Chordata; class Mammalia; order Primates; family Lorisidae; genus Arctocebus; species Arctocebus calabarensis. The sequence continues at coordinate 22,505 of CAUYON010086135.1, read as the reverse complement.
GTCTTGGACCATGTCTGGGGAACCCATGGCCCGGATAACTCAGGCCCCGGAGACAGCACAGGAAATGTCTGAAAATGTCAGGCTGAATGCCCAGTGGAGGAGCAAACTTTTAAGGATGACCTGACCATTCTCAGGCCAGAGAAGCAATCTTGTTCAGCATGTCACATTGATTGGCGAGTCAGTAAACCATAAAACTGTCCCATAGCTAGAACACGTATTGACTCCAGGAAAGATGAGGCTTGGTTAGTAAAGGATGAAGCTATTCCAGGGCCAATAAAAGATGCAATATGGTTTTCCCTGGGCTGTATATTAACACCAACCTGGGAGCTAGCAAGGATGGAACTTGGCAAACAACCGTGCTTCGCTTTGACTTTCGCAGAGTGAGGATGAGATAGAGGCCAGTGGGGAGCTCATCTGGGGCCGGATGAAAGGTTTGGAAGAAGAAGTCTCTGGAGAAGCCTTGTCTCTAAAGAAACCAGTGTTTATGTGTCTTGACCACACGCTCTGTCATGTAACATCTTGGCGAAATACCCCAAATAGATCTCAAAACCAAAACATAGTAGGAGAAAAAAAAAAAAAAAGAAAGAAAAGAAAGCACAAAATTGTAACTGCCTTCTGGGTAACCATGTTTTGGATGGTGTCATTTTTCTTATGACATAAACTCCCAGATGGCACAGACGCTGTCTCTTAGAATAAATAGCAGCTAGCAGAGGGTCACGCCTCCTGTGGGTTTCTGATAAGTATTGTTTGGTTGTGTGTTGTTTATCACAAAGAGAACAGATACTATTGTCAGACAGGCCACCAGCTGCCTTTGGCAAGAAGAATGGGAGAACTCCTCTACAGCTCCTACCATTCTCCCCCGGCCCCAGTAATGAGAGAGGAAGCACGGCGTGGGGCGAGAAAGCCCATGTCTGGGTTAGTCTGTGCTCGTGGGGTCCCCTATTAGTCTGCTGACTCCCCTCTGTGTCCCCTATTAGTCTGCTGACTCCATTTGTGCCTGGCCAACCCCTGGCCCTGACCCTTAATCAGAACCGGAGAACTGTGAAAATGTTCAGTCTGATGGCGGCTTCAGGTGTGGGGTGGACACGGCAGCTTCCACCATTGGCCACAAATTAGAATCACATGAGTATGATCAAAAACATGAATATGCAGACCCCACCCCCAAGTTCTGATTTAATCCACATGAGCTGCGGCCCCAGCATGGTACTTTAAACTAGAACCTTGGAGCCCTTGCCAGAAATCACCTCTTCCATGCTCTGAGGGAGAACAGGTGGCTCTGGTTCAGTTGAGGCGCACGGGGACCTTGGAAATGGCATCCTTCATCTTTATGGGATGCTGAGAAGTGAACATCCATGGGAGACAGGTATGGACAGGAAGGAAGGGACAGAAAAGGAAGGACCCAAGACGCCTACTGAGAACAGAGAAATAAGAAATAAGCTACTGAGTAGCTTTCTGAGACCAAGTTCTGAAAGGTAGAAGCTGTGCTGGCTCTGCCCTGAGAGCGGCTGTAATGCCAGTGTGCTACTTCGGGCAGAGGAGGGAGAAACTCAGGAGCAAAGGGCAGGTGTAACATACTTTATGCAGCTCTTGGGCAGCTGCTGAGCTGAATGATGTGCGAGGTCTGCCCTAGCTCCTGGTGGCCGGGGAGCTCAGTTATACATGGCAATCTGCGACCCATGATCTACGCAGGGAAGGGTCCTGTGCACCTGTACACACAGGGGACAAAGTGGCAACCTGCCACATAGCAGTTGCATGAGTGTGACGTCACTGTACCCTGTTCTGGCTCCCAAGGAGCACAAAGTGCCTTCCATGGAGAGAAGCCCAGTCACGTTTGCTTACCCCACCGAGGAGCAGCAGCTCAGAAAACCTGGCATTTCTATCTGGGATCGCAGGGGAATCAGGCGGCTGCTGACCCACAACATTAGGGACTGAATGCTTCACTCCGCCCAGGAGCCCCTTACCAAGTAGCTTTGGGGAACCTGCATTTGGAGTACACTGAAGGCTCATGTGCTGTGCGCTGGTAACCTCAGTGTCTCCGGCCCTCCCTGCTGCTATGACAGAACACCCCAGTTTGGGTAATTTACAGATAACAAAAATAAAATAATCTCACAGTTCTGGAGGCTAGGGAGCTTGAGATCTGGGCACTGATGAGCCTTCCCGGGGCAGAAGGCAGGCGGGGGTAGCCAGATGCTGGGTGCAGCCTTTTCTATAAGGGCATCAGTTCCATCAGAGAGGAAGGCGCCCTCATGGCCTCATCACCTTGCAGTTCTACCACACTGGCAACCTGAGTTTTGGAGGCGATTACATTTCAACATGGATTCTAGAGCGGTCAACCACAGCAGTTAGGGACAGCAGTGTGACACTGTGTGACACGACAGTGAAGTGTGTGGGGACAGAGGAATGAGAGCAGACCCCGTGGGTCACCCCAGAAAGATAGGGTCACCCCAGAAAGTCATTGCTTTCTTGTTTCTGTGCTCTGTTACCTACGTGGTGTGATAGTGTCACCCCAGAAAGTCATTGCTTTTATCTTTCTTTGTTCTGTTTTCCTACTCACGTATTTCTACTCAGCCTAGGACCAGGAACCCACACTCCCTGTTCTCTGTCCTGGTAGCAATAGCTCTACTATGGAAGGGCAGATGGTGGCACTGCCCACCTGGCAGGGGAAGAGAAGTTGGAGCGCAGGGTCCGTCCACTGCAGGGGGGGCGGGGGTGGGGAGCGTGTGGGGTGGTAGGGGCAGGAGGAAGCTGACCACATTGGCTTCTCCCACAACTCCTGGCCTCCCTGGGGTGGTGCTGGCTTCTCCTGCATGGGGAGATGGATCTGCTTGTCATTATTAAAACATCTCATGGGAAAATCTGTGTCTGCATTTCTCTGGAAGATGTACAAATAGCTGGGGCAGGCAGGTTCCCGGGGAGGTGGTATGTGACGTGCGGGGGCTGCCCAGAGAGGGGCAGGCACAGCCCCTGTGCCCTGGGACTTCTGACCTCGGAACCTGCTGCTGCCCTGAGCCAGTTCTAGATTCCATCTGAGCAGCTGAGGACAGTGAGCAACTCGGAGGTCGCTGAGATTCCTCATCTCCAGCTATACAGGGAGTGAGGAATCAGCTTTTGACAAAGTGCCACAGAGCCTCTAATTATGAGCACAGAGAACCATCCGCCTCTGTGGAACTCCACGGTTGGGCCAGCAGAAGGGAACTGGAGGGAATTTGCTTGAGAGCCTGCGTGTCTGTGCTTTTGAGTCTGTGCCCCTGGCCCGAGGGAAATTAACCAGTGTCTGCATGTTGTGGGAATTCCAAATGGCAACCTAATCAAGGCATAGAGTTTCATTAAAATTCCCATTAATAGCAGAGCTGTTCAGAGGAAGTTGAGTGGGAATATCTGTAATGCACCTTCCATCCTGTTACCATTCAGAGGATCAGAGCAAGGTTCTGCATTTCTTCTGGGTCTATCAGCATCTTCAGCATCATTACCATCAATCTCCCCGGCGCCTGAGCAGGCTGCGGACAATGAGGATTACACAGAACCTCCTAGTGCCATGTGATGGGCAGGGCAGTAGCTAAAGAAGAGGCCCTAGGGGCCGAGGGTGAGGGCTGGACAGCTCATCAAATTTGTGTCTTCTCAAATTCATCACCCCCAAGGTGATGGTATTAGGAGGTGGGGCCTTTGGAAGGTGATTAGTTTGGAGGGTGGGGCCCTCAGGAATGAGATTAGTGCCCTTATGAATGAGGCCCCAGAGGGCTGCCCTCCACTTTGTGCAGCCACAGGTAAAGGGGAACTCATGGAGCAGGAAGGGGCCCACACCAGACATTGAAGCTTCCAGTATCTTGATCTTGGACTTCTCAGCCTCCTGAGTGTGAGAAACCACCCTAGGTGCTTTATTCTAGCAGCCCACATGGACTGGGACACATGTTCCCATCCCTTGGTGTAGAGCACGGACTTTGGGAACATGTCACATGGTCCCAGGCATGCCTCTAGCCTCAGACACCCCAGGAAGGTGTCCTAGCCACCATGTAAAATGGGGCTCAGGGAGGACCCCTCCCCGTGGGTGGCTGTGGGACGACATGAGGTAATTTACATACATGGTGTGGAACTGTTGATCCTCACGCTATGTAAGTCTAAGCTGTTGTTTGTCTTACTGACCTGGAACTCCCAGAGGTGTGATCTGGACAGTCTTGTCTTGAAAGAGCTGCTCAGGAGAGCTTATTTGCAGCATTGGTTCAGAGCCACTTGCCCTTTGGACTGTCTGTCTCACAGAAGTTACAGCATCATTGATCAATAGCTGGTAAGTGCAACGGGGTGTTGCTCAACCAGAGTGTGGATTCTTGAAATCCAGTTCTCAGGTGGCAGATTATGTCAAGGCATCTCACTGTCCTTTTCCCCTGTATCTGTAACAGAAAGCCTTGGGTTTCCCCTCCTGTCCAGCCACCATCTCCTCTTCCTGAAGGAATGGGCATGAGCAAGAGAATGCTTGCGAGCCAGGGAAGGGGAAGGACGGTCCACCAGCTGTCTAACCAGGTTCTGAAAAACACAGGGTCAGCTGTGATCAAGAACCTTCGGGGCTTGCTGAGCCGTCTGAGAATTTGCCAAGATGGGGAAATCTAATGGTAAGAAAGTCATAACAGAGTTTATTAAATAATAACCAATTTCTGAAACAATGAAGAAACAAAATTGCTTCTGTGGCACAAGGAGAACAGTGTCAGTTCTCTGCAGCTGCCTGGTTACCAGTCTCTTTACCAACTCTGCTTATTTTCTTACTGCACAAAATGAGCTCTCAGTGTTGAACACAGCTCTCTTTTTCCCTCTGGGAGCTTCTGCCATTCCTGTTTGGTCTGTATTGACCAGGAGGTCCTTCATCAGAATAATAAAATGTTCTTGAGGGGGCAGGCACCGAGCCAGCGTTCATCGATCCACGTGGGTGGGGGTAAGTTCATTAGGGGTCTGGGATGGACACGCCTGCTGAGAGACTCCTGGGGACCCGAGGCCTTGGCCCATAGGTCAGCAGCAGGATTGTCCAGTCCTGCAAGATTCAGATGCCTGGTGTGGATCTGAGGAAATGCTCTAATGATCAGGGAAGAGGCACTGTAATTTGCCAATAGCTCTGCTTCTTTTTGTCTAATTTATTTCAGGAGGAGAACACTTTGGGTTAAAAACTAAGGAATAAAGTTCCATCTATTCTGTGATGGAGGGCAAAGCATCTCAAGGAAATCACTGTTTAAGTTAAGAGTTACAAGAAATAAAAAATAATCAGAGAATATGCCACTAATGAGTTCAATCACAACAGAAGTCCATTTCTGTTCCCTTGAATTCTACACAATTTCCAGTTGCAAATGTCCGTCTGAAGTACTGAACACACACAGGTGAACATTACGTTGCTTGATAAACATTTTGGATCAAAACTGCCTGCCTAGAAATGACTTCTGGGACGACAGTGAGGCGCCTAGACAGAGCCGGCCGCTGGTGCTCAGGTGCAGGCTACGGGCCCACCGGAGTTTTGTGGAAGGGAATATCTGGGAAAATGGCGGGGTTTTAAGGAACAGGAGGGAAGAAGGGAGAGAGAAGAGCGGCCTCTCTTGTTCTGACTGGAGAGCCGTGGCCGTGGTGCCTTCTCCTTTGCTGTGATGGTCTCAGCATGAGCTGACCCAGAGGAACGCTCTTCCCGCCGGACTCTGAGATGCCGCCTGGGGCCTCCTTTAGGATATTCACAACTTCCATTTCTGAGAAGCGTGTGTGTGTGTGTGTGTGTGTACGCGCGTGTGCACATATGGCACTAATTTAGCAAACAAAAAAGATCAATGATGTTTAGAGAAGTGTTCTTCCCTTTGGGCAGGAGTAGGGTGACCTTCTGGACACTTTTATACAAAAGGCTGAAGGTCTGGGGAGGTTGGTATTTCCTGATCTTGGGACAAAGCAGTTAAAATTGTGGAAGGCCCGAGTCCTGAAGGAAAACCCAATAGCTTATTTCTGCAGAGTATGGGGCCGGAGTGTTTGTTCACACTCTGTGAGCCTTGGCTTAGGGAATCTTCTATCTCTGAACAACGTCATCCTGTGGGGAGGGCTGACAGCTGAGCCCCTGGTCTTAGTCAGTCTGTGTTTCCTTCTCCCACAGTCTAACTGGCTGGCCCAGCTCGCGGAGCTGCCCTGGGGAAGGGGAGCCTGGCAACGGAGCCCAGTGTGCTGCCCTGGCCTGTCCCCAGCCCTCCTCAGTAGTTTCTTCCTGAGTCCCCAGGGGAACAGAAAGCCCCTCTCTCAGTTTTCATCGTGGCTAGGGACCAGCAGATAATGTGCCTTTTCCTATAAGAGCTGTTGCCAGGCCATTCATTTTTTAAAATTATAATTCCTACAGGTGGCTCACCTGGGCTTTTCCTCACTTCATCTCCATTTTAAACCCCTAGCTTGGAGTGTGCAGCTAAGAATCTATTCCTGTGAGCATGTGGTTACGTTGTAGAATTAAGACAATTTCAAGCTGTCCTTTCCTTCCCGTGTCAGGGCATGGTATACCAAGAGTAGGAGTGTCCAGGATGAAGTGGGGGGGGGTTTCCAGTGACACCTGTTAGGACTTTCCATCCCAACCTCAACCCTTTTGTGCCAACTCCTGCCAGAAAGCTTTGCAAGTGTGGGGCCAAGTGAAGAATTCTGCCTCCCAACTTGCCCGCTCTTTGCTCTTTTGATTCTCTGGGGATGTGGGTCTTTCCCTAGTTTGTTCTGGCAGGAATTCCCTTTTTGACTAGCGTGGGGAGTTGTTAGACCCACTGTACGGATGAAAGTAAGAGAGGCGTCTAGATCCAGGGCCCTGCGCTGAGTCAAGCCTTTCTCCAGGGTATTTCAAATGCCGGCAAGCTCTTTCTCCTCCTGGGACAAGGGCCTCTCCCTAAGTTCTCAGGCCTTGAATCTCCTCCTGCAGACACCTCTCCCCTATTTAACCCCATCTGTTTTTAAACCACTACCATTTTCCTTAATTTTTTCCATATCTTTAGTTACTTTTTGTAATATCTGTGTGTATTTCGGTCTTTCTCGTTGATCATTGTGTGGTTAGATTTCTACCGCTTTTCCAGCGCATGGCTCCAGCTCTCAGCAGCAGACCCTGTGTACTTTCTGCCTCCTGTGAGCCAGATTACCCGTCAGCCAGTAAATGCTGGGGGGCTCCTGGGCTCAGTCGTGGGCTTTCCTCTCCTCTCCATTTACATTATTTCCCCATGATAATTGCATAACATTTCAAGGCTTTAAATATCATTGAGATATAGATGATTTCTAAAATTATAAATCCAGCCCTGATCTATCCCCTGAGCTACAGATTTGTAGATTCAGTTGCCTTCCTGAATCTTTTTTCTATTTTTAAGCAGTCTAATAGTGATTGAAAAGCATGACATGTCCAAAACAGACTTGCAGCCTCTACACCCCGGGCTGCCTCTCTCCGGTCTTTGGCACATTATTGTGTTGCAACGCCTTCCAGCCGGCCACCCAGCTGCACGTCCACAAGTCTCCCTGGATTCCCTCCTTCCTTCCCCCAACATATGCAACCCAGCAGCAGGTACTTCTGGCTCTCAGTTCAGTAAACGCCCAGACTGTCCACTTCTCTTCGCTCTGTCCTTCCAGTCTAAGCCACCATCGAGTCTTGTCTCATTTTCCCAACAGGTCTCTTTGTTTCTTGCCTCTAAAATTCAGGCCCCACTTTGCAGACAGAATGATTTTTTAAAAAAATTAGCTTTGACAAAATTTAATGTTCGTTAACAATAAAAGCTATCAAATAGCTAGGATCAGAAGGGAGCTTCATTAACTTAATTAAAGGAGTATAAGGAGAGCCCCAAGTTAACATTACACTGGTAGTGCGTGACTGAGTGCTTTGCCCTAAGATTGCAACAAGATGAGGACGTCTGCTTATACCACCCCTACTCAGCGTGGGAGTGGAAGTCCTAGCTCGTGTAATAAGACAAGCAAAAGAAATAAAAGGTATAGAGATTGGGGAGGGAGAGATAAAACTGTATTTATTCACGGAAGACATAATTATCTATGTAAATAAAAAAGAACAACAAAGAATCTAGAAAAAGAACCCCTGGAACTAGATGCCAGTCTAGTGAGATCACAGGATATAAAGTGAAAAGATAAAAGTTAATGTTTTCAGTGGGAAGTCAGAGCATGGTAAGCTTCCTATTCTGACCTACCCTTGGAGACTACATTTTAGCTTTTATAGGATGTAATAAATGAGATAATGGAGAGAATAAAAATTTGTGTCTTTAATGAAAAAAGTGAATTACATTCCTATAACTTGAAATTAAGAAAACAGTATAATTTACAACAGCACCAGAAAAAGTTAAAGTTAAAAATATGTACAGGATCTATATGTAGAAAACTGTAGAACATTAAAGAAAGAAATGAACGATCTAAATAAATGGAGAGATATTCCACGTTCATGGACTGGGAGGCTCCATATTGTTAAGATGTGAATTCTTCCCAAATGATCTATAGAGTCAATGACTTTCAATAAAAATGTTAGGAAATGATTTTGTAAATATCTACAAAATGAATATAAATTTTCTATGGAAAGTCAAAGGACCCGTTGGTTGGTTTAGCCACTAGAATACTAAGAGAACAAAGTTGGAAGATGCACACTGCCGGCTAACAGGACTTATTATTAATATAAGGCATGACATTGGTAAAAGGATAGACAGCTAGATCGTGGAACAGAATACAGAACCTGGAAACAGACCTACACAAGTAAAGTCAACTGAATCTTTATAAAGGTGCAAAGGTAATTCAATGGAGAAAGGTCAGTGTTTTCAATGAATGGTGCAGGGACAACTGGCTGTCTATATACCAAAAAGAAAGTAGGCACAGTTCTTACTTCCCACCTAAAAGTTAACTCCAATTATACACATAAATGTAAAGCATAAAAGTATCACCCTTTCAGAAGGAATCTCTGGTGAAACTCTGTGACCTTGGGCTTGGCGATAAGGTTTTAGATATAACAACAAAAACACAAGCCATAAAAAGAAAACATTTACAATTTGGGCTCCATTAAGATTTTGCTCTGTTAAAACCAGTCCTAAAAAATTGAAAAGAGAAATCACTGAGTAGGAGAACATTCTTGCAAATCACATGTCAGATAAAACATTTGTATTCAAACTATACAAAGAGTTTTCAAAACTCAACGAACTCAGTAAGAAAGAAAACGGTCCAAATGAATATGAGCAAAATATCTGAACAGACACCTCCCCAAAGGATATATGTGAATGACAAGGAAGTGGGTGGAAGACGTTCAATGTCATCTGTCAGGAAAATGTAAACCAAAACTACCACGAGATACCTTAGCATGTTTGCTAGAATGGCTAAAATTCAAAGAAGCTGAGGATACCGGCAGGGATGTGGAGCAGTAGGAACTCTCATTCACTGCTGGCAAGAATGCAGAATGGCACAACCACTTTGGAAGTGAGTGAGTTTTCTACAAAGCTCAACGTCGCTTTGCCACACAATCAAGTGATTGCACTCCCAGGAACTTGCCTAACTGATCTCAGACACAAGAACCTCCACATAAAGGTTTATAGTAAATTTGTTTGTGATCAGCAAAAACTGGAAGCCACCAAGATGTTCTCAAGAAAGGGAATGGATGAGGGAACTTGGGTTCTTGGAATACAAACTGAGCAGGAATCAGTAATTCCTACTTGAGCCCAGCAAGTAATCACAGAGCAAAGCAAGAAAGGCCCAGTCCCTGGGGTCAGACAGTCCAGAGCGGTGTAGTAGCAGAAATCCACTTCTACAAACACCAACGGTAGCTGGACACACAGAAGTTCGGGTCATTGGCTCGACTGGACTTGATTATCTGAGATGCGGTTGTAGAGAAAGGCCCTGAGGCTGGGACGGTGCGTTTAAGAATCAATGTAAGCAGGAATGGGTGGTGCTGACCTCACTTATCAGGAATAAAGTTGCAAATCCAGAGGAGGGAATATTCTTCAGCAAGAAAGAGGAATGAGCCGTCAAGCTACTGCTGGAGGAGTCAGGTCTGTATCGCTAAGCTGAGAAGCCAGAGAAGACAACCCGTGACGCTGTATGTGGCGCTGGGGGAGGCAGGAGGGCAGGGAGGAAAGGTCACGGGGGGCTTAGCCGAGGGGAGGGGCCCAGGTGAACACAGCAGCAAAGCCACTCTGTAGACACAATCGCCGTGGGTGTCTCATAAAGAAATACGTGTTTAGACTTCGTCCTGGGTGCCTGGCACAGAACTGGGAGGACCCATCACGTCGGCCCTAGGGATGCACGGGGATGTGCTGGGCAGACCCCACAGTGCTGCCCTTCTCTGTGTGACAGCTTCCTCCCTAACTTACTGCGCAGGGCAGCCAGCGGGCTGAGTACCTGGCCAACCCATCCCCCTCTTATCTGAACCAGGGTCAGAATTTGCTTTCTGTTAACTTTTCAGTAAGTCTCAAAAAATTTTAGCCAATATTTAATAATCATCCCTTCATCAAATTATAGAAAGTAGCGTCAAGAACAAGCTGGAGTCTCCTCCTCTCCTGACCTCCTCCCTCTCTGGTGAAAAGACTGAAGTCATAACTTGTCCCCTGGGGTGCAGTGGGGCAGGAGGAGGAGTAGAGTGGGGGCTGGGCCTGGGGTCTGGCAGACACACCTGCTCAGATGTGCGGCAGAGCAGACGACCCAGAGAAACCAAGTTCAGGGAAACAAGGCCGGCAGAGCAGACGACCCAGAGAAACCAAGTTCAAGGAAACCAGGCCGCGCTTTGCTGGAAAGGGTGGAGAGGCCGGTGGGTCAGCACAAGGCTATGCTGTGTGTGCAGAATCAGCTCATCTGCTATCTGGTCAGCTCAGGAGGCTTGCAGGAGTTTGGGCTCAGGCAGGCGACACCAAGAGGAAGATTTATGACTAAACCTTTAACTCTGGTCACTTTAGAGCCCAGCAGCTCTGAAAATTAGATGTGGTTGGATAGTGTTTTGATGGCTTCTCCTGACCAAGGAATTTATGCTAATTCCTGTGACCCCAGGGGACGGAGGAAGCATCTAAAGGCAAGGAATCCATAATTGCTTCTTAATATGTTTCCAAAATTCATTTGTGTTTTCACTCATCACCACAGTTGGGGCTGACACAGGGGCTGGGATAGGGAGCTTAAGCAGGAGCCCATGGCTGGCTTCCCGCAGCTTCTGCTGAATGCTGGGGGCAGGATACCCGCTATCCAGAACTCTGGGTGGGGTCTGAAGATCTTCCCCTGGAGAAATGCATTAGCTCTTCCCTGAACAGAAGCTTTTAGACAAGCTCTGAACACTACGATGGATTTTCCTCCCTCCACAGCCAGGCTGCTCTGTGAGTTAACCTGCCAAAGGGGCGAGGGCTCTCTCTGCTCTGAGCTCAGAACAGGCGGTAGGGTCCATCCCTGTGGCTCTGCCTCCGTGAACTGTGAGACGCTGGGTCCCCGTGTCCTGGGCACCGTGAACTGTGAGACGCTAGGTCCTGTGTCCTGGCCACTGTGAACTGTGAGACGCTGGGTCCCCGTGTCCTGGCCACCGTGAACTGTGAGACGCTGGGTCCCGTGTCCTAGCCACCGTGAACTGTGAGACGCTGGGTCCCGTGTCCTGGGCACCGTGAACTGTGAGACACTGGGTCCCGTGTCCTGGCCTGTCCATGGAGAGATTCCCATGACTCTGGAGCACTGATGGGGCCCTTGTGTGCTCCGGGCCGTGGCGCTCCAAGGGTCTTCTCTGGACATCGCCTGGCTCTGCCGCAGGGCTGCAGAGAGAAGTCGAGGGCCAGTCTTCTCTGACAAGTGCTCTGGTGGTTCTGCTGCTTGAAAGGGGCCCCAAGGACACGTCCTCCCCTCTGTGTGTGGTCCACTCCCAACTCCTATCCTAAGGAGAGGAGATTTCAACGGCACCCTGGGTGATCTCCGCCCAGGATGGCACAGCGCCCACTCCATGTCCATGCCAGATTGTGTGCCAGTGTCCCAACTCTAATGACGCGTGCAAAGGCATGGCCCAGAGTAAGGGACCAGGCCAGTCCACTGTGAGACGGTGTCCAGCCACCCTCAGCACCTGACGGAGTGGCCAGCGCCCATCCCCGGGTCCTGACTCACTCACAGCCATGCGCTCCTCGGGGACCCAAGGAGGGAGATTCTGTTCACTTGCCTTCCAGGGTCACAACCAGGACACTGGAGGAGTTGAGGGGTGGGGGCTTCAGGTGTCATCTTTGCTTGGGGCTAAGAGTTTTGACTTCTGCTTAAGAGCTGGTCATTGTCAGTGGACCCCAAGAAGTAGACGTGTCTGGTGTGCACACTCTCCCCAGTCCCCCAGGCCGGGCCAGCTGGCCAGCAGTGTTGCAGGCTTCTGAGCCATTTGGGCAGGTGGGGGAGACACACGGTGGGTTTTGCCCCTGCCTGAGGAGCAGCCAGCCCGGGCCGGGGGAGTTGGGGGAGCTGCTCCTCCTGATGCTGCACTCACGGTGCGGGAAGGGCACCCGCTCTCCTGAGCCATGGCCCAGCTCACCGGGTGGGAGGGCCTCTCCTCGGAGCTTCTGTCTCCCCCGGGCCCCGCTCACACACCTCTTGGATCCGAGGAGGGATTGGAAGCTTGGAGAGCACTCAGGAGCACCCTTAGCACCACCCACTCCTGCTTTCATTTATTCTTTTTTTTTTTTTTTAAGAGACAGTCTCACTTTATCGTCCTCGGTAGAGTGCCATGGTGTCACAGCTCACAGCAACCTCCTGCCCTTAGGTTATTTTCTTCCCTCAGCCTCCCAAGTAGCTGGGACTACAGGCGCCCACCACAACGCCAGGCTATTTTTTGTTGCAGTTTGGTCTGGGCTGGGTTTGAACCCGCCACCTTTGGTATATGGGGCCGGCGCCCTACCCACTGAGTCACAAGGCGTCACCCCTTTCATTTATTCTTAAACGCACCATCCCAGCCTCAGGGCCTTTCTCTGCACCCGCATCTCAGATAATCAAGTCCAGCTGAGCCAATGGCCCGAACTTCTGTGTTTCCAGCCACCGTTGGTGTTAATAGAAGCGGATTTCTGCTACTGCACTGCACTCAGCTGTCTGACCCCATGGGCTGGGCCTTTCTTGCTTTGCTCTGTCATTACGCACTGGGCCTGTTATTAATTATGGCTCAGTTCTATATTTTAAAAGCCCACAATTTTGGACTGAGGCTATGATGAAAAACATTGAGTGTTGGCTTACATCTGCTTTCACACGGGGTGAGGGTTGGCGTTGGATGGCAGGAAGCGGAGTTTGTTACAGGATTGAAAGCTCCAGGCAGCAGTGTTAGACAATTTTTCTCTAGCTGGGAACCTGGGGGTGGTGGGGACAAGGGGTCAATCACCAGTGTGTACTGTGGGGACATCCCCATGCCTCCTATCTGTCTTTACCGCTCCCAGGAACAAAAAGCCTGCTTCCTAGAGCCTGGGAGCTGGCCACGGTGGAGGAAGGGAGTAAAAAGAGATGAGCTCACGGGGTCAGCTCATGAAAGGTTTTGTGAGCCAAGCATAGGAGTTTTGGACTGCATTCTGCAGTGCAGGCAATGGGAAGCCGTTTGAAGCAGGGAAATGATCACTTCAGCAGCTGGATGGGTAAAGGATTGAAGAGGAGGGATCGGAAGCTTGGCAAGCACTCAGGAGGCAACATCAGTAATCCAAGCAGAGAGGAGGAAGTTGTTTAGCAGGCAGGACCGAGGGCCTTGTTGACTGAGAGACAGAGGGAGAGAAAGGCGCTGACAGCTCCAGGCTCCTTGGTTTGAGAAATCGGATGGATGATGTCAACAGCTAGAATAAGAAACCCAGCAGGAGGAGGATGTTTGGGGGAGGGAGAGGATGGCCGGCTCGGTTTGGGACACACTTTGGGTCTGAGAAGGCTGGGGGATATCTATAGTTGTCCAGGAGACTGGCCATGCAGGCCAGGAGCTCTGGGGAGAGACCTCACTAGAGTTACAAACAGGTGTCATCAGCATCAGGGTGCCAGTGAGTCCTGGGCAAAGATGACATCAGCTAGGATGGAAACCAGAGAAGCATCAGGAGAGGACCCGCTCAGGGCAGGTGGCGGTGGAGAAGCCTCCGAAGGAGAAGCTCTAGCGTACTTGGCGAATTTTGCCCCTTCCATCCCGTTTCATTCTTAGAAAGGATTGTCTCCCACTGGGGCCTCCAGGCTGGCTCTGAAGATGGCCACAGCAGCGCTGTCCTAGGCCGGCATTTTTCTAACCTGCACTTGCGGGTGAGTGGTGTGTTTGGTTTGGGTGAGGACAGGTGCACCACCCTGGGCAAACATACTCTGAGGGGACTGTGAGTTTTCCAGTTCCAGAAACCCTGATGTGGCCACGGACTTTGCTCGCCTGGACTTGAGGTGCTTGCCTTGGTCTGCTTGCAGTAGAAATGCACTTGGGGCTTCCCTATGTGACCCCAGGCTTTCCAGGCCTCCCTATGGTGCCATTTTTGATACTGTAATTTTTAATTGTTATTTCTGAGTTGATAGTTTTGTTTTTTGAACGGCTGTAATGAGGGGGTTCACACACTTATTCAGCCACTTAAAGTGTACAACACAGGGGTTTTCAGTACATTCACAGATGGGTACAGCACCACCAAACTCTACTTTTATCACCCCAAAGAAACCCTATCTATTCCCTTTAGCTACTCTTTAGCCTCAGCATCCCCCACCCTACTCAGGCCCTGCAACCACAGATCTACTTTCTGCAGATTTCCCTGTTCTGGTTATTCACACAATGGAACACAGAGTCTGCAGTCCCCTAGAGCTTCTTAGGGCTTGCCCGTCCCGTCTGATAACTTTTTCTTCATGCCCGAGAAAGGATGTTGGCGGTACGCTGAGCATCTGTTGTCTCATCTTCTGCTCTGCACTCCGCAGACAGCTGGCCTTATTAACCCAATTTACAGATGACAGTGCTGATGGTAGAGAGGTTAAGTGACTTTCCAAGGCCCCAGAGACAGTGACGGGAGCTCAGGGATGGGCCCCTAGCACTGGTGGCAATCATTCACCGAGAAGGGGCAGGACGGCAGCCTGCGGGCGTGGCTTCCGGGGATGTCTGCCAGTGGCTGGAGTGGACTTCCCACTTTCACTGCTTCTCCATGAAGGGAAGGGAGAGGAAACACTCAGAGGTCCCGGACGCCTGGAGCTCTGGGAATGTTCCAGACCGGAGAATTATGGTCATTATTGCCACCACCCCCTTCTTCTCATGGCCACAGGCCCCGAGACCCAGAGAGACAGCCCATCCTCGTGCTCCACCTTCACCAGGCTTCCGAATCTGGCCCCCCCACATCCGCTGCAGGGTGCTTCTCAAATCATTATACAGGATAAGGCATGTGTTTTCAGTGTGGTTATATGTGGTAATGAAGCATGCAGAAAACCACATAAGATAGATGGCAGCTTTCACTAGTGAAGCTGAAAATTTGGTTAACTTAATAGTCTATTTATTACATTCACTCTCTGAGTTTACAGCACCTGATTAATATCTCCCATCCCCCCCTTTGCTGTATAGTTAAAACCAGTAATATGTGATGGCCTGAGCGACCCCAGCACATAGGGGTGTGGGCCTGGAGGGTAAGTGGAGAAGGACTTTTCTTCCTGGGTCAGGACAGTGGGTCAGATCCCTGGCGGCCTGAGTTCTCAGTGCTTCAATCTTACAGAATTAAATACGCTGGAGGAGAAAAGGACTCTTCTGTTGCCCATGGCCGGCCCCACTCATTCCCCTGGTTCTGGCAGGAGGGTGGTGAACCTTGGACAGAGGTGGAGGTGGCCACACACCCTTGAATCAGCAGGGAAAGAGGGCTGAATCAGATAACGGTGTACCACTCCTGGCGTCCTTCCCCCTTGCCTGTCTGCTCCTGAGAGCCGGGCATCTGGCCAACTTCTGACCAAAGAGATGTAAGGCAAGCTCTGCCGAGGGCTTTCTGGAAAACATGTTTTCCTTTTTGCAAAGATGGCATGGCATCTTTGAGGGCCTGCTGGTGCTGCCCCTTGCTCCTGCCTGAATGTGGGCATGATGCCTGTGGTCCTGGCAGCCGGTCTATGTGCAGGAGGCCCAAGAGACACAGAGCCTGGTGTATGACGGCACAGCGTGGCTGGCAGCCCTCCCTGGGGCCTCTACCTCTGGACCTTTTCTTAAGCAAATGGTATATGGTTTTGTGGTTTAAGCCATAGTTAAGAGGGCATTGTGTTACTTGCCACTAAAAAAAATTCCCAAATAACACAAATGGCTCCCATTCATTGCATGCTAAGCTCATGCTCCTTGCTAAGCGCTTTGAGTTCATTTTTAAAAAATTTATTATGCCCATTAAGTGAGAGCACACCCCTCCCCCTCCCTGTCTGTGTGCATATTAAAGCACCACAATATGTCACCTTCCCAGGTGCTGTTACTCTCTCCAGTGTATAAATGAGGACACTTGATTTCAGTGTATAAGGTCCCAAACCTAGGAAGGAGTAGAGCTAAGATTTGAATCCAAGTCTGACCCAAGAGGAATTGCCATTGATATGATACACAGTTACTTCATACTAATTCACGTGAGCATAGAACCCTGGGAATGAGTGTTGTTTACATTCTGGCTGACGTCATGTACTTAGCCTAAATAGAGAGGTTTGTTCAGGTGACCTTGACATAGGGTGGAGTTCAGTCCAGCTAGTGACCGAACACAGCAAACCAACCCCAGCCACAGCCTACCACAAACAGACTAGAAAAGATACATTTATTGAAGGGTTAAAACTAGTCAAGCTACTCTGACCTGCCACACCCATGGATGGCCAGACAGTGAAACACGTGAAGATAAAAGGTCCCAGAGAGTTAAAAGACCCCAGACTCCAGCCAGTGTGCAGCCCACGGGGTCCATCCCAGAGCTTCTGAGCACAGAGCAGGAATCATCTTCTCCATGGCATTTGAAAAACTCAGAGAAAGATTAAGATGGTTTTGAAAACTGGGTCTGGTTCTCCCAGCAACACGTCTGTTATCTCTCCTAGTTGGGGAAAATAATCCAAGTTTGCAACTGTTCTT
Organism: Arctocebus calabarensis; assembly: GCA_963573935.1. Lineage (NCBI taxonomy): Eukaryota > Metazoa > Chordata > Mammalia > Primates > Lorisidae > Arctocebus > Arctocebus calabarensis. Next base: position 5,530 of record CAUYON010086135.1, on the reverse strand, counting down.
TGACATGAATTTCCTTAAAAAAAAACGTGTGAACTACTTGAGCCCATTCCCAATGCCTAGAGGTGCCTAGTCTGTGCCGGCTGCAGAACAGATGCTCAGCAAATATCTGTTGTCTTTATGACCAGACAGGGTAATAGAGAAAAGAAAGATCTCTTAATGAACATGATTCATCCTTTTTTCCCCCAGCAAAAAGGTAAAAGCACTCTGCTCTCTGGGTAACGTGCCAGCCCGTGGTGCTCAGCACACAGGGGACCGATTATTGATCCTTCCCCACCAGCCCAGTGCTCATCAGCTCTTCTCCTGGAGAAAAGCAGACATGCGGCCAGCAGCCCAGGGACGTGGCCACACAGCCGGGGCCTCTCTCTCCCAGCCCTGCAGACATTAGTCAGGAGGAGAGAGAGGCGTCTCCCCTCCCTCTCATCCCCTCTTGGGCAGGAACTGTCTAGAGAGGGGGGAAAAATCAGAATAAACATATGCAAGAACTGGGGTTTAAACTCCCATGAAGATTAACTTATCTGCAGTAATTGCCTTAACTAGGGGATTTTTAATGCTTTTCGAAGTTTCTTAGAGGAGGAAAAATATGCAGAATGAGTCTTATAAGCAGCCAACAGAGGAGATACTTAGAGTGGGGAAAAAAAGGTATCAGCTGTAAGAAGCCCATAGCTAGGAAATTTTAAGGCACTGATTCTTGGGGATTTAATAAGAATGTAATTTGTATAATTAACCATTCATCAATGTCAATTTCATTAAATGAATGCCAGAAATATTACCTTCAGCAGCACGACCTAACAGGATTGGAATATATTATATGAAAAATGAACACTTAGTGGTCTCCCCCCCTGCTCTGTCTGTCACAGCAAGATTTGCAAGGCTGAGAAATAATTTAAAGGGTAGTAAATGAAACCGACTAAGGCAAATGTGTGCATTTTGGTAACTAACCTCCGTCATGATATATGAAAGTTCATGTCAAAACGTTTTCCTCCAGCAATGACTAAAGGGACTTGTAGCTGCCTCCCAGGTGGAAAAATGTAAAGAAAAATGTCAAGGTCTTCCCGAAGGTTCCCTTTGTCCCCCACCTGGAAACAGCGTCCTCTTTCCCTAGATGGGCTATCTAGGGGTCAAGAGCAAAAGTCATGGGGTTTGTGTCCACAAGGTGCAGGCGTCCCCTCACACCTCCAGAGGAGCCTCCCACCCAGGCACTTGCAGCTCTGTCAAGGAAAAGTGACGACTGATGCCCAGTAGAAAGAAATCATTCTGAGTTTTTTCCCTGTTATTGCCTACAGCCACCAGGGGAGCACAGAGCTCGAGGTAGGCGGGCCGATGAAATATTTGTAAATAGGGCTTATTCCCGAGGTTCCTCAAGAGGGAGGTAGTTTGTAAGGATTTATTCATTTTAGTTCACCACGGGAAAAGTGGAGGATGGGGTGGGGGGCAATAACTTGCCCATGTGTGTGCCTGCAGGAATATATGCGCGCACGCACACACACACACCAGATTGGCATTGCAACCCGAGGGCAGTCAGCGCTTGAAATTTGCAAATTGTTATCACTGGCGCTGGTGTCACACACAGTAGGTGCTCAGCCAATATTTGCTTAATTAAATTTCTTTTGGTGTTAGCCCCACTTCCTTTTCTTCTGCTTCTAGGTACCTTAAGGCTGATAACACTGAATCGGTATTCCTAGGGAACCTGCCTTTCAGAATCCTGGGTCCTGAGAGGCAGGAAATACTTTGCAAGCAAATCAAATGTACTTTTGAAAAAAATGAAAACATGCAGCAGAAAGATGCTTCAGAATTTCTTTTACGCATTAGATTTTGAAACGTTACATAATCTAGAAGGAGGAAAGAACATATCAATTTGGGAATCAGGAACCAGATGTCACAAGTGGACTTCATCGTTACAGTCATTTCCAGATATAAAGTTCAATGTTATTTATTTATTTTTTAATTCAAAGTAACAGAATATTCTTCCCTGTCCTAACTACTGAAAAAGCCTCTTTAGGACTGCGGAGAAGGCGTAGTGGGGGTCACAAAGCTGCTGTGTGGTGTGAGCCCAGACTCTGTGCATGGCCCCGTGGGCTCTGCAGGCCTCGAGACCATTTGATTCTCTTCTGAAGCATTTCTTGGATGAGTTCCCTCCCATCCACCCAGCCAGTCTCTCTCCTTTCTAACTGGACTGGGTGATGCAGGGCAGGTCACTTCTCTCTGAACCACAGTTTCCTCATAGTCAAATGAAGCTACCATCTGCCTCCTAGGGCTGCTGCGAGGACAGACTGGGCTGACATAGGACCCTGTGACACAGAACAGAGCGGGGTCAGTGCTGGTTTCTTCGTCCCACTCCTCTGCCAGATCTGTATTATGAGTTCTTAGGAGAGTACTCCCTTCTAAGAAAGGACGGGAAACCTGGCAAATCAATTCACCCTTAGAGACCATGAAGTTTCCACATTACCTTTAGGGGTTGTATGTTAAGAAAATACAGAAGGGAGAGGTTAGTGTTTAAGATTTTTAAAAATCAAGACCCGAGTTCATGATGGGAATTCAGTCGTCTTTCCTGAGCTACCTTCTGAGAAGACAGTCGATACCAAGCCCTTCGATTCATATCATTTTCCGATCCCCAAACTGGAACATTTGGGGTGATGAGTTCTCTAATCTTCTTTCAAGGGCACAAACCAAATGTGGGAGGTCGAGTTGGGGTTCTGAAGGGTTGGGATGAGTAGACAGCCTTCATGAGTCAGGGGGATGCACAATGTGACGTCAGAAGACCCCCCAGACCCTGTGCGCACACACACAATGGCTGCAGCCCACACAGGAAAACACTGCTCCATCCAATGCTGCCACTCACAGGGTCTCTGCATGATTTCAGGCAAGTCTCCAGAACTCTCTAAAGCTCCTTTTCTTATCAGCAAAATGGAAAGCTAATGGCACCTACCTTGGCCAGCTGTGCGAGTGTGGTGCCAGGATGTGGCCAGACACGGTCAGAGAGCAGGTGATGCTAACGTCAGCCAGGCTCAGGAAGGTGGGTCTATAGCATAGGAGCTGGAAATGAGTTTGCTGACATCAGCCCTCGGCCGTTTTGAGGAGAGAGTTACTGCAATTATCCCGGCAGCAGGCCTGGCAGCCTCCGCTCCCCAAGATAAACTTGCTTATGGGGTGGAAAGAAGATGGAGTCCTGACACCAATGTCCGGTCAGGCCCCAGACACATGTGAGTCCACCCACCCTGCATCTGTCAAGGTCACTGAGGTCGTTCTGGCTTGGTCTCCTTTGAGGGACTGCCTCGGACTGTAGCCTAAGAGATCCTTCCCAGGTGGTGGGAGCTGGAGCCCAGTGTTTGGCTCCCAGCCTTGGGGCCCCTCTGCCCTGGAATGAGAGCAGCTTGGCATGGTGTGGCCTCGCACGCTGACCACTGTGGCTCAGCTGAGCCTGACACCTGGCCAGTGGGCCCATCTCTGGAGAGCCCCTCAGGCAGGCCTGGAGCCTGGACAGGACGCTCCACGCAGGGCAGAGGAGAAGGGAGCATGTGACAGCCTGTGCCCCACTCCGCAGTGGCTCTGGGAGGCCCCTGGTCTCACTAAACCAATGTCCTCGCTTCCGCAAGAAGGAGGTTCCAGTGCTGCTGGTATCTATCTAAACAGTAGAACCCTTTGCACAAAGCAGCTTGAAACAAAGACCTGATGCAGACGTGATATGCAAAACCACCCTGAAGCAAGTCCTAATTAAACTGCTTCCCTTACCCTCATGAGCCAAAGGCACCTCCACAAAACCTCTGGTTCTGATGGATTCTAACAAAATCAATCAGGCCGTGGTGCCAGCCACTCCATGACTGCTGTGACTGACCGTGTCACCTCCTGATTCGGGTGTGAAGCCTCTACTACCAGTCTGACTTGACTCACTGATGATCAAAAAAGGACGTTTTAGAAAGGAATCCATTTTGGGGGGTAGTCTCCTCTTTTGTTCACAGAAGGCATTTATGATGTCAGTGTGACTTATGGTCATCCTGGTGGGCACTGAGGCTTGTAAAGGCCAGCTAATCCCTTTGCTGTGATGTCCGTCACTCATCTCACCCAGGGAGGGAAGCAGAAGGGCAGCAGGCTTGTGTGGGGGCAGGAAGGGCTCGTGGGGAGTACATGGGGAGCAGGGGACACTAGTGACTCTCAGTAGGACAGCACCGTCCACCATCTCTGCCTCGTCCTCTCCTGCCTCCCTCTGTCCCTCTGTCCCCTCTTCCTTCTTCTCTCCTCCTCCTCTTATGTAGAAGTGACTCAGACATATTCTCGAGGATGTTGGCTGGGAGGTGAGGCTGGAGGAAACGCCAGGGAAGGGCATGGTGCATCTCCTCAAGGGGCTGATGGCCAAGAGTGGGGGGGCCCTTGAAGATGCCCAGTGTGACAAGGAAGGGGGTGAGGTTCCTCAGGGGCAGAGCCAGGTGAGAGCTCTGCACAGGGGGTCGCGGCGGCACTTGGGGGAACAGAATTGAGCAGCAAAACCACCCACACAGGCCCCTCTCCCACACCGGCCAGTTCTGGGCAGGCTTTGTCCAGAACTTCTTATAGGACACCCAAGAGTACAAATTCTCCAGGATGAAGACAGGGTGGCACCTTCGTGCTCCCACTGCCTCACTAGCTGGCAGGACTCTTCAGGGAGGGGGTCTGCCCCTCGTGTGACAGTAGCCATGATAATTAATAATCTCTACTTCATGAGATTGATTTCACAACTATTTCAATTATGACATATTTTCTTCCTCTCTTCCCCCTGCCAGGGTGGGATTGCAGTTGTAATGGTACAGATAAACCCCAATTAAAACATCCCAGAATTCTAGGGCTGAATTAAGACTCAGAGACATGTTTCCATCCCATTTTGGGCTCTCACTGAGACAGGACACACTGAGTGAGATGTAATACTGAGAGGGAGGTCACACTAGGAGGGAGGTCACACTGAGTGGTGGTCACACTGAGTGGAGGTCACCTGAGTGGAGGTCACCTGAATGGAGGTCACACTGAAAGGGAGGTCACACTGGAAGGGAGGTCACACTGGAAGGGAAGTCACACTGAGTGGGGGGGTCACACAGGGAGGGAGGTCACACTGGGAGGGAGGTCACACTGGGAGGAAGGTCACACTGGAAGGGAAGTCACACTGAGTGGAGGTCACACTGAGTGGAGGCTACACTGAGAGGGAGGTCACACTGGGAGGGAGGTCACACTGAGTGGAGGTCACACTGAGAGGGAGGTCACACTGAGTGGAGGTCACACTGAGAGGGAGGTCACACTGAGTGGAGGTCACACTGAGAGGGAGGTCACACTGGGAGGAAGGTCACACTGGGAGGAAGGTCACACTGGAAGGGAGGTCACACTGAGTGGAGGTCACACTGAGTGGAGGTCACACTGGGAGGGAGGTCACACTGGGAGGAAGGTCACACTGGAAGGGAGGTCACACTGAGTGGAGGTCACACTGAGTGGAGGCCACACTGTGGGGGTGGTCACACGGAGTGGTGGGGACAGTGTGTGGTGGTCGGAGGGGGTGGGGGGTCACGCCGGG
>CAUYON010086129.1:0-30189 GCA_963573935.1 Arctocebus calabarensis | reverse complement strand
ATATTGAACCAGCCTTGAGACCCTGGGATAAAGCCCACTTGGTCATGGTGTATAATTTGTTTGATGTGTTGTTGGATTCTGTTTGTTAGTATCTTGTTAAATATTTTTGCATCAATATTCATTAGTGATATTGGTCTATAGATTTCTTTTCTTGTTGGGTTTCTCCCTGGTTTAGGGATCAAGGTGATATTTGCTTTATAGAATGTGTTGGGTAGTATTCCTTCTTTTTCTATATTTTGGAAGAGGTTTAGTAATATAGGTACTAGTTCTTTAAAGATTTGGTAGAATTCTGACGTGAAGCCATCTGATCCCGGGCTTTTCTTTTTAGGGAGATTTTGTATAGTTGATGTTATTTCAGAACTTGATATAGGCCTGTTCAACATTTCCACTACATTCTGGCTAAGTCTTGGTAGGTGGCGTGCTTCCAAGTATTAGTCAATTTCCTTGAGATTTTTGTATTTCTGAGAGTCAAGTTTTTTGTAATACTTGTTAAGGGTTTTTTGAATTTCTGAGGGGTCTGTTGTTATTTCATCTTTACCATTTCTGATTGATGAAATTAGAGATTTTACTCTTTTTTTCCTGATTGGGTTAGCCATCTCTGTCTTTATCCTTGTTTACTTTGGTTGGTTTAAAGCCTATTGTATCTGCAAATAAGATTGCGACATCTGCTTTTTTCTGTTTTCCATTTGCCTGGAATATAGATGACCATCCCTTCACCTTGAGTCTAAATTTATCTTTTAAGCTAAGGTGAGATTCTTGTATGCAGCAGATATCTGACCTTAGTTTTTGTATCCAGTCAGCCAACCTATGCCTCTTTAGAGGACAATTTAAACCATTCACATTAATTGTAAGTAATGATAAATCTTTAGAAAGTCCAGTGGACATTTTTAGTCCTTTCATCACTGTGGAAAATGAAATTTGATAAATAGTTTCTGAGTGAGTTTACTTTTGTGGTGGAGGTTTGCGCTGGTCATTGTGGAGGATAGGTCTGAGAATATCCCAAAGAGCTGGCTTAGTTATAGCACATTTCTTGAGCATGTGGATGTCATTGAAGTATTTAATTTCTCCATTGTAAATGAAATTCAGTTTAGCTGTATACAAGATCCTGGGTTGAAAGTTCTTTTGTTTTAGGAGATTGAAAGTCGATGATCATTCTCTTCTAGCTTGAAAGATTTGATCTGAGAGATCTGCAGTTATTCTAATATTCTTCCCCTTGTAGGTAATGGATTTCTTGCAGCTGGCTGCTTTCAGAATTTTCTCCTTCATATTAACTTTCGTGAACTTAATTATGATGTGCCTGGAGGATGTCTTATTTGGGTTGTATCATGCTGGGGTTCTGTAACTGTCTGCTATCTGAATTTCAGAATCTCTTGGCATGTCTGGAAAGTTTTCTTTCATAATCTCATAAAGAAGAGACTCTGTTCCTCGTGACGCCACTTCATCATTTTCAGGTTTCCCTATAAGGCGAATAGTGTTTTTCTTTGAGTTATCCCAGAGCCGTCTGAGAGAATCATCTGTTTTTGCCTTCCATTTCTCTACCTCTTTGAACGTTTGGGAGCTTTGTCTTCCATTTCAGAAATCCTTTCTTTTGCTTGCTCCATTCTGTTACTGAGGCATTCTACTGTCTTCCTCAGATCTTTGAGGGCTGCTACTTCTTGTCTCAACATGTCAAAATCTTTGTTCATTTTGTCTTTGAATTTGTTCAGTTCCTGAGACATCTTTTGTGTCATCTTTTGGATTACTGCTTGAAATTCTAATTCCATCTTTTCCTCCACTCTGCTGTTCTTAGTTGCTATCCAGACTCTGAATTCAACTTCTGACATCTCAACCATTTGCTAATGTAAGAGATCTTTTGCTGTATCTACCTTGTCGTTCCTTGGGGGAGTTGATTTACTCTGATTATTCATATTGCTAGAGTTTTTCTATTGATTCCGCCTCGTGATTATTTTTCACTGTTGCCTATGACCGTCCTCAGAGTTGGGGAGGTGTCTCTCCCAGATCAGACCCTGGCAGAGTCACTCTGTTGTTACTGGATCTTTGTAGGGAGTGACCCTGTGTCTCTAATGATTTCTCAAACCCTGCAGGGTGGAGAGCTTAAATCCTCCTCAGCCTGCTTAGAAGACACTTGAAATTGCTAACTTGGTCTAAGCAGAAGCTTTCCCAGGAAAGCGCTTGTGGCTAGGATCACTCCTTAAGTGGCTATCCACTTACCCAGTGTGCTCAAACCGGTGTCATCCTATGCCCCTGAGGGCTAAGGCTGCAAGGCATCTCAGTCCCCACCTTTAGGCTGCTCAGTCACTAGATTACTTGCTCCCACCCAATGTTCATTCTGGGACTCTGAGGATGGAGCTTGCCAGGGCAGTTCTCCCACAGTGGCTCCACACAGCCCATCACCAAACACTGGTAGCTCCGCCTGGCTCAGTGGCCCAGTCTGGGGCCCCAGATAACACTCAAAGACCCCTGCACTCTTGCCCAAGTTCTCCCAAGGCAGTTCAACTGAGTGCAAAGTCCAAAAGAAACCCAAACAGCTCACAGGCAAGGTCTTTCTAGCCTGCAGTCCCACTGTTGCCCCACCCATAGCTGCCGACAGGATTAGACTGAACGAATACACGCAACCACTTGCCCAATCTCCGCCACTTTTGCCTTCCTCAGGGTGTCCAGAAGTCTCACACTGTCTCCCTGTGTCCCCAAAGGGAAGTTTCTGGGCAGATCTTGCCTGCCGGAGATGCCTGAAGTCCTCTCTCCCCAGTCTCACTGTGCCCAGTTGCAAGGAAGCTGTTACTCGGCCATATATATATATATATATTTTAAAGGCAAACATGAAACCAAGTTTATTGAGGAAGAAAAAGATAGGCTTGCAGAGTAAGAAAGCTTATAAAGGACGATACATTCGCCATAGACAGCCAACAGTCCCCCATTGCCAGGGCAAGTAGAGAAGGAGGCCTGTATATATATTTTTGTTATTTAGACTATTTATTGAGTTTTCAAATTAATTTTAACAATCAATTTTTAATTACTATTCTTTCTAGTTAATTCTTATGGATGAAACATCCTCTCAAATCTTGATAAAAATTATGATTATACTCATTCTTATTTTGTTTAATACATTGAGTTTTCCAAGGTTAGTTTCTCTATTGGTTGGATTTCAGAGGTCCCTATTATTTTCCCTAAATGTTTAATAATTTTGGGTGTGTGTTCATTGTTATAATTGCAGGTCCCTATAGGAGGAGACTGTTTACTAGTCCTGTAACTATTCACCATGGCAGCTCCTACCAACTGGGGAAGGAGGCCTGCCAGGTGGGGTTTGTCAAGTGTTTGCCTTCTGGGATGGGAGGTGCAGTGTGGATTAGAAGAAAGGGTATGACGGCTTGGAGGTAAATGTACTAGTTTCCTCTTGCTGCTGTGACAACTTACCATAGACTTAGTAGTTAAAAACGACATAATTTATTATCTTGTCAGAGTCTGAAATGGATCTGCAGGGCTAGGCTCCTTCTGGAGGCTGTAAGGGAGAATCCATTTCCTTGCCTTTTCTAGATTCTAGAGGCTGCCAGAATTCTTTGGCTTGTGGCCCCACATCACTTCAATCTCTGCTTCCATTGTCACATCCTCGCTAACTGACATCCTGCCTTCAATTAGTAATTGACTGCAGCATTCAACACTTCCTCCCTCATGGTGAGAACTGAGCCCATTACTCCAAGTAGCCCCTGGCCACTGCTTGTGAGAGGGCTGACACATGAGTCTAAACGTATTTGCTATCTCTGGTATAAGTGAGAACTTTGCTGGATGAGAAGTTAGAGGAAAGGGAGGGAAGATGGTCTGGTGCAGAAGCCACAGAGTCTGGTGGGGAGAGGCATTTCAGTGCATACACAGCACTAGGTCATGTTCATTGAGGACTTAGGATGGTCCAGCTCATGTTGTAAGTTTTTTATGTCAATCAGCTCACTGAACTCTGTCAACAAACAACTCAAGAGGCAAGTACTATTATTATCTCATTTTTTATGAGGCCCAGAGAGGTTCCGTAGCTTGCCCAGGGTAGCACAGCTAGGGAGTGGTTGGTGTGATCCCTGGTGGTCTGGACTAGAGCCCACTGCTCCTCACAGACACAAGAAGCACCAGCCCCTCCAACTCCCCGTGTGTGGCCCAGTCAGACCACAGGAGAGGGTTAGTTTAGGGAGAGGGAGGTGAATTTAGAGATGAGACCAGAAGAGGACCCAGCATCCATGTATAGGACCCATGTATCCATGTATAGGATCTTGAAGTGTTATTCTGTTGGTAAGTAGAAACTCCTCAAGTTTTTTCTTTTTTCCCTGTAGAAATTAATGTTTGAGGTGACAAGGACTTTAACCCTGACTTTGCTTTGGGAAGTCAACCGTGAACTCTCAGCTTCCTGGAAATAGTATCCTTGGGGTCTTTTGATTTGGGATTATGAGTCTGTAGCCTCTGGCAGAGGGCACATTTAGTCCAGAATTTGCAAACTGGTGGCCATAGCCAGATCCACCCTGCAGATGATGGTCTTTAAAAATGTTGAAGAGAGTTACCAATGTCTTTGTACAGGGAGATGTCATATACCACATTATTTGAAAGTTTTGAAGATCTGGCAACTTGGCAGCAAGTTATAGTTGAGGAGGGCTTCCCCTGTTAGATGCATTGTACATTGTCTGGTTTACTCCAGTCCCTACCACCCCCTTTTGTCTTACACCTTGCCCACTTTGCTCACTTCTGTTTCCCATCTGGCTCCTGTAGGCATTTAAATTTTGAACCCCTAATACAATATTGAAAAAAGAAGGATGCAATGCTAAAAAGAGGGCCTAGAGTTTAATCTATGAGGGCAGGTACCCCCAATTCATCCAACTGTGTGTGTTGGGGGGAGTTAGAAGTGACCAGTGGGAGCATCATGGGGAGTGAAAGCATCCCCCATCATCATTGGCATGGAGTGAATTAGTTATTTCACACAGAGCATGTAGAAGAGTACCTGGCACACTGCAGGTGTTCAGCCAGTTTTCATCAATACTATTATTTGCTGTAATGCTATCGTGTGTTAATTAATGCTGTTATTTCCTATAATGCTGTTGAGCAAAAAGCGAGACCTCATCTCTATTATAAATTGAAATACTGTTTCTATAATAGAAAAACTATAGAGGCAAGAGGGCTCTTGCTTGAGCCCAAGAGTTGGAGGTTGCTGTGAGCTATGGTGCCATGGCACTCTACCGAGGGCAATAGCTTGAGATTGTCTCAAAAAAAAATTATTATGTGTACTTATGCCAAGTTCTGTGTTAACCCTTTAAATGCATTCTCTGATTGTGCTATGAGCCACCATACAAGGCCAAGTATTATTCCTATCCATTTTATGGATGTCAAAACTGAGACTCCAAGGGGCTAAGGGTTACCTATCTGGGGTCACACTCTGGGGAAATGATGGAATTGCAGTGTGAACTTGCACGTGTGAGTTGAGATCCCCAATTTTAAAGCACTCTTCTTGGCTGTTCTGTTTGCCTGGACGGGGACTTATCTTCACTATCAAAGCTCTCTCGGTGAGCATTTAGGTTATTTATTAAGCTTTATCTGATGGCCAGAGAATAATGCATTGAAATTGTGGAAATCAATGAAGATCATCCAAATGAGAACAAACAGAGGATGTTTATTCAGAGCTTGCTGTGGCAAGGGAGTCAGTTTCCATCAGTTGTGTTTGGCAGAGACTCAAAGGCAAGCAGAGGGGCTAGAAAAAGGGAAGGGCCCCGGATATGCTTAGTTTGGAGGTTTTTGGTTGTCAGAAATTGGAAGCAGGTTAACTAGAAGTGGGTGTCTTATGTGATGGGCTTGGGGAGCATTTTGGCTTTCTCTGGCTGGCCCTGAGTTGGAAGCAAAGGCAAAAAAGAAAAGCTTGGAGTTGTTGACCAAGTCCTGACCATTCTGGGCCAGTTGTTACAGAGGTTGTGATTTGATTTTCTGGGTTAGTTGCTGCCACATGGTAGGTTAAAGGTCTATTGTATATGGTCTTGCTGTTGTCTGCATGATCAGTCTCTTAAAATGCTTTTGTTTTTTTGTTTTAGGCCTAGGGACATGTATTATCTCCCGACATAACTGATTGTTTAATCATGGGTCTCTTATGAATGAAATGTGACATATTTTTTTCTGGCTCAAAGGAAGCCCTGGCTCAAAGCGTGAATGTGCACAATATTTGCTGAGATCTAATTTCAGAGCTTGGGGACATGTGTACCGTTTCCACATGCCATGTTGCTATTTCAGATTACATATTGTAGAGGGGCCAGTTTGAACAAAAGTTAAATGGTTATTTTCTAATACCAAAATAGATTCTGGGAAACATTAACATCTAATTTTCACCCTACCTTGAAAAGCATCTCAGCAAAGGGTCATAATGTAGGGTTGGAGGGTGCTGGAGGCTGTTGGCAGGGCAGTGCCAGGCTGGAATCAGGTTAGATCTCTTCCATACATATAGGAAAGTTTTAAATATGAAAAATTTCTCTTTCCAGATATGGTATCTCTGAGGCTGAAGACAGACTACCTGAATTTGAATCCTGACTCTGTTATATAGCAATTGTAACCTTGGGAAAGTTACTTAACCATTCTGTGCCATAGTTTCCATACCTGTAAATGGGGACACTTAATGCCTTAAGTTACTGTTTATGAAGTATCAAGTTTATGGCTGGTCACATGGTTGATTCTCCCTATTCTCTGATAGCCCAAGCTGAGCCATCAGTAAATCCTGGGGCTCTTTCTCCATACTATCCAGATTCTATCTGCCTCCACAACTATGACCCAGGTCCAGCTAGTGTCTGTTCTTGGTTGGACGCATGCAAGAACCTCCTGATGGGGCTCCCTGCCTCCCCTTTTGCTCCTACAGTCAGTTCTTAAATAAAAGCCAAGGTCCTCTTATTGATTGTTACCTCCTGAGCTTCTCTCCCATGACCCTTCTTCCCTTCCACCCTCAGCCCCAGCCATAGCCACTGACCTCCTGTTGGCCTCAGGCACACTCCTACCTTTGCGCTGGCTCAAAGAGCCCACCCTCATCTCCCCGCTGAACCCTGCACTCCCACCCCCCGTGCCTCCTGAACTACTTTATCATTTTTGTGCATGATGTGTAATATCATTGTTTGTTGATTGTCTGTCCCTTCCTGCTAGCACGTGAGCTCTGTAAGGGCAGGGACCTAAGGATCTAGAACAGTGTCCAGCACATCACAAGTGCTTGATAAATACTTGTGGAATGAATGAATGAATTCAGAAGTATTGTAAGGCATTTGTTACTGAATTATCAAGATGGTAGGAATTCATGATGTACAAAGATAGGAGCTACATAAATACGATTAGGACATGATGCAGTTGAGGCAAAAACTTCCTCATGCCCATAATGTGAGAACCACTCACTTCTAATCAAACAATGGGCTGTGTTAGAGATCCTAAACTTTCATAATTCAGGCATCACCTTTCAGTTTTTTTTTTTTTTTGTCATATCAGGTACCAACATGTTTCACCTTCTTAAATTAGCTATATATATCTTCTGTGCGATTTTTATTTACTCTTTTTCTTTAAATCAAATCAGTTTTTAAACCTCTTATAAATGCATTTTAAAAGGAAACCTGACACCTGCTACCATAAACAGAAGAAGTCACTATTACTTGTTAATACAAAAGGAGTATTATAAAGACAAATTACATAAAATAAATTGCAACAAAACACAACACTGTTAAGTGGGTTCCATCACCTGCTGTAGACTGCAGAGCTGTGGCCTGCTCTCGGCATGAAGGAAGGGCAGTGTGTGCTCTGAAGAGTCCAGGCCACACTGCCACTTTCTCTTGGAAGGGGTCAAGGCTTAAAGGAGAGCCTTCAGCAGGATGCTTGTCTCTTCAGGTGACTCGATGTCATCCCAGGCCATATCTGGGCATCACTAGAACCATCAGCAGACCCAAGACCCATGTCAGGCCTTGGGAAAAGTGGCTGGTGTTGACTTTCTTATCCCCGGGGTGGAGAAAACAATCTAGGCTCAGCCCCAGCCTCCACCTCCTGGGCAGTCTCACCCCAGGGTCAGAGGCAGAAAACCTAACTGACAATTGTGGGGTGGGTGCCCTGGAGCCTGCCAGCTCCATGTCCTGTATTTTGCCATGTATAACATGCCCCCATGTATAACGTCCACCCACGGTTTTTGACCCAAACTCTCAGGAAAAATATCTTTCATTTTAATTCAAATTTTTATGTGTTTATATTTAGGTACGTTTTTCATTATAAAGGAATTTTAGCATTTATTTTTTAACATATTATGGTATAAGAAATGTTATGTAACAAGTAATTACAAAACACAAGAACAGATACAAGGTACAAGAAATGTTATGTACTAGTCACAAATGTATAATACTTACACATCATAGAAGGTCAAGAGTCACTGTCGATATAGGAAGTATCATCTTCTTCAATTTCTGCATTACTGATGTCTACTAAAGAATTGCTTTCCTCATCCAGGTAAATTTCATTGTTATCAGTCCATCCATAGAGCTGCTGATGCCACATGTTTTACATGACTTCATAACCACGTCCTCCTTGACCATGTTCCATGAACTTAGGATTCAATCACAAACTTGGGTGATAGACGCTTTCTTGATTCTGCCTGTAGGTGTTAAATCCTTACCAGCTGACTGCATGCACAATGGCCACTCTTACTTCATTAGGGCCTGAAAGGGCTTGTTTACTGACACATAAAGAGGTTGCAGTTGGCTGGTTAGCCCACCAGGTATCACAGCAAGTTGGGTGCGGTGATTGCTTTTGAACTTCATGTAATGTGGGCTTTTGTTGCAAATTCAATGTTCAACAAAAATGATTTGCTTTCTAGAGTTACACTTTTAATGCATAAGCATAAATAAAAGAAAAAAATATGTAGAAATGGAATTAGTACTACCCATATACAATGGGCAATCTTATTTTGCCCTCAAAAATTTGGGGAAAAAGTATGCCTTATAGCTGGCAAAATATGGTAGTTGTCACTGATTTTTTCTAAAGGTTTTGTCGGACCATTTTGAACCAATGTTTTAGTTTATAGTGTACGCATAGGTAGTGGAGACTTCGTATGAAAGTTTGAGTATAAATATATTATCTGGCCTTGGTGACACCATTTGCTTTTCTCCTTTTCCTCTCCCTTTCTAATTTCCAGAGAAAGCACCTGTGTTTTCATCCCTCATGAAGTTCACATTCTCAATGGGGGGAGACAGTAAATACACAAATAAACAAAAACATATGCAATTAACACCCGTACAAAGTGCCATGCAGGACACAAACAGAATGCAGAACATTTCAATTTCATGTCATTTAAAATTGCTTTTAGCTTTCTATTTTGGAATCATTTTAGACACAGAAAAATTGCACAGACCTCACCTTCCTCTGATGTCAATGTCCTACAGAACCACAGTATGAATATCAAAGCCAGAATTTACATTGATGTAACATCATCAAATCATGAACTCATGTACAGAGTCTCATTCATACCCTTTTTCTGCTCTACGAGCTAAACCAGGATCCGCACAGAATAGACTTGTGTCTCCTTTGTTTCCTCAAGTCTATTCTGTACCCATATACTGGCCGGTGCTTTTGCGAACGTTCCTCAGTTTGGGTTTGATGTTTTCTCATGACTGGATTGAGGCTGTACATGGTTGGTTGGAATAACAGTGGAGCGCCCTTTCCTTCTCAGGCCTGACATCAGGAGGTACTGCATGCATCTCATTAGCAGGGATTGTTAAGGGAGTGTCTGCCCAGTTTCTCCACTGTAGAGTTGCTATTTCTCCCTTTGTAATCAGTAGCCATAACATCTGGGAAGATTACTCACATATCCTGTTTTGCTTCATCCTTGTGGCCATGAATTTTAGCATCCATTGACGATTCTTGCCTCGAATGCAGTAATTTCCAAATAAATGACTTACAAGTGAATATCATGGAAGAATCTTGGCTCTTCCTAATCACTTCTTATTTGAATTCATATTGTGAGACAAAGTAGCAGACATAAGAACCACGTTTGCTCATTTCTACTTGCCAGCATAATTTCACAAAACCCTAAGATGATGTGCAGCTCGCCGGAAGGTTGTTTTAGAGACAAAACAGGATAGAGCGTGGGTCCCCCACATCTCTTGCCTGAGTCACTACATTCCTTAATAGACAAATGATCGTAGCTCTTGCCTTTTCCTACACGTAAGATGACATGTGACAGGGTTAGTGACTATGCTTCCCCAACTTATGGCCAGATAATACATTTATACTCAAACTTTCATACGAAGTCTCCACTACCTGTACATACACTGTAAACTAAAACATTGGTTCAAAACCGTCCAACAAAACCTTTCTAAAAGACTCTTCCTGGACTGAATCTTCCATAAGACTCTAAATAAAAGTTACTGAAAGAATTTAGTCAACAGAACTATGTATAAAGATGTAACCCCTAGCAATCAGATGTCATGGTAGACATCGTTAGACTTTTCCTGCCTGGTGCTGAAATGAAGGAGGGTGGTCTGTGCACTCAGGGAATCCATCAGGCTTTGAAGAGACAGACATTTTTTACCTAAAGTGTTCATTGCAGATGCAGAGTATGGCACAATTACCTGTGGAAGTGGCGAGGGCGGGAAGTGATATCAGATAAAGGAGGTCAGTGCAGTCCATGGGGGTAAACCAGGGCAGGGTTCTTGGACGAAGAAGAGGTTGTGGGCAGGTTTGGGATCCATTAAAGGAAAATGGGGGGTGGGGGTAGGGCAGTGTGATCAAAGGATCTGGTGTGCTCAGGAAGCTCTCAGGAGGCAAGTTTTCCAAGTGATTGGAATCAGGCTTTGGGTGAAATCTCAATTCCCCTCCTTCCTGGCCGTGTAACCTCATACATGTGATGACACCTCTCTGAGCCTTGCCTTCCTTTTCTGTTCAATGAGACTGGTAATACAGCACCTGTCTTTCTGGATAGCAGGGAAGAGTAAATAAGATAATGAGGGAAGGGACTGAGGCCAGGGCCTGGCAGCAGTTTTGACTGTGATTCTTGTGCCAGTCTTAGCAGCATGTCAGAGGATTCTGGAAGCTGCCCCAAAGATGCACGGCAGGGCCATTCCCAGTGCCCACCCCATCCCTGGCAGCAGCTCCCACCTACTGTGAACTTGTCAGATGAAGGATCCCCAGGAGATTCTTGTGTATGTTGTCATCTCTCATCCCCTTAACAGCTCTGGAGAGGACTGTTTCTCTATTTAGAGATGAAATAGGTTCAGACGCAATTAGTCACTTACTTGCCGTAGGGTCACACAGCCAGAAAGTCACAGAACCAGGACTTCAACCCAGGTCAGCTCACTTCAAAGCCTGTGTCTCTCTCATAGTCCTCTATTTAGAATGTTAATCATCTTTATGCTTACTTTTTGTACTTAAAAACCCTGCACCTTGTTTTAGCATCCCCCTTTGTGGCACCCGCCAATCCAGGCTTTGTTGATTTCTTTTCTTGACTAAAACCCAGATTTCCCTTGAGGAAACTGCATGGACACAGATGCTTTGAAATCTGCAGTCCTGGAGCCCAGATCAAGTCTAGAGCTTAGAGTTTAGATTTCAGAGTTTAGATTTTCAGAGCTGGGAAGGTGATTATTTTCAGAACGAACTGTAACCTGCAAGGTGTGCTTAGCTAACATGAGTTCCAAATGTTATCCGCTGTGTTTAGTGAGCATGTTTCTACTAATTAGAACATGGTGCTTAACCCCAAATCTGCCCTGTTTTCTTTTCCAAATGTATTGAAATCTGTGAGCTCCTAGGGAGAGGTTGGTAGGGAGCAAGTATAAATTTCAGATGCTTCAGAGGGTTCTGTGCACACAGGAGATTTTATACCTGTGCTGCTAGATTTATCTCAGGCCACAACTTTGGAAAACTGGAGTATACCTAGATTATGACGGCAGCTGATAATTTGGTGAACACTTAGTTTGTACCAAGATGTGTTATGGTTTTAACCCTTATAGTCATTCTAGGAGCTTATAGGAATTGTCTTTCAAGTCCATTTTACAGGTGAAGAGACTGAGTCTGTGCACCTGCTCAGGTATGAGGTGTTTGTGGCAGGGTTACTTGTCTGCAGGTACCTGGTGCATGACCTTGATGGACCTTGGTATCCAGCCTCAACACCTTTCTTTCCTTCCCCTTCTCAGGGCTTCCTGATCTCCGGGCACCACATTTCTTATTAAAATGCTCACAGGGTGTGGCTCTGTTGCATCCATGATGCCAAACACACAATTCCTCAGTTATGTTTCCCTTGTAGTTTTTTCTTTCTTTTTTTTTTTTTTGTAGAGACAGAGTCTCACTTTATCACCCTGGGTAGAGTGCCGTGGCGTCACACTACTCACAGCAACCTCCAACTCTTGGGCTTAAGCGATTCTCTTGCCTTAGCCTCCCTAGTAGCTGGGACTATAGGCGCCCGCCACGGCGCCCGGCTATTTTTTTGTTTTTGCAGTTCGGCCGAGGTCGGGCTTGAACCCACCACCTTCGGTATATGGGGCCGGCGCCCTACTCGCTGAGCCACAGGAGCCGCCCTGTAGTTTTTTCTTTAAGAGTCTATCCTAGTAATTTTATTTCACATGATCTGGAATATTAGTGGTTTTTTTTTTTAAAGAAACTTCAGGGGGGTTTATATATGTCCTAGATAATTATATATTTTTTATTGTAAAAATTACATAATGTGAAATTACTCTATTACCACATTTTAAAGTATATGGTACTATAATGTTGACTAGATGCACATTATTGTAGAGTAGGGGTCAAGAGCTCGCTTTTCTTGCAGGACTGAGGCTTTGTACCCGTGCCATAGCAACTCCCCATTTCCTCCTCCCCCAGCCCCTGGCACACACCAGCCTACTCTCTGCTTCTATGAGTGTGACTCCTTGAAAACCTCATATAAGAGGAACCATGAGGGATTTGTCCTTCTATGATTGCCTTATTTGCCTATTTAAAATCATTTTTCTTCCTGGCAATTCTAACCTGGGTGGCATGTTAGGGTTGGTTTCAGATGATTATCTTTTCACTCTTGAATGGGCCTCATTGCTTGACGTCTTCATAATTTTGGCAATTTTGGATTGTATCTTGGACATTATGAATGTTCAGTTGTGGAGACTCTGCATTCTGCTTTTCTTTTCCAGTGAGTATTGTTTCTTTTGTTTCAGCAGGCAATTCATTTGGTTTCACTCAAACTACAAATCTTTCTTGGATTATAAATCCAATCCCACCATGGATCTTTTGTCTTTAATTGAGATGGTTTAGTTGAGACTAGTCTGAGTATACAGACCTGATTCGTAGTTCAAAGTTCAGCCAGGGATATTGACAGGCAGGATTTGAGGGTTCTGTCTCTTTCTTTCTCTTTCATTCTCTCATATCTCTTTAGATGCCATCTTGGACCCAGTTCTGTGGTTCCCTACTCCCTAACTTCAACTGCAGTTTTTCCACTTGTGGTGCTCTCTCTGTCCCCTACATTGACAACTGAATTATCCTGTAGGCTAAATGGAGCAAAAATGGAGTAAATCCTTCTTTAGAATGTTCCTCTTCTGAGTGTGGACTCCCTACCATGATCTGCCCATTTCCCTTTACTCTTCAGACTTCAGGTAGCTGCTTTGAAAATTATGTCTAGAGTTTACAAATGTTATCTGAGAGGGCTGCTCCTATAGAATTTCACTCAACCATTATCAGAAGTAAATTTAGTCCATTTATGTTTAGTGTAATTATTGACATGGTTGGAATTAGGTCTGCTATTTGTTTTCTATTTGCTACATCTTACTTTTGTTCCTCTCTTCCTTCTTTCTTGATTTCTCTTGTACCAAGTATATTTTAGTGTTTTGTTTTAACTAATCTATTGTCTTTTTAGTTATATCTTTTTGCATTTTTAAGTGATTGCTCTAGGGATTATAATATGCATCTTTCACTTTATCACCATCTAATTAGAGTTAATATTTTAGGTCAGGGGTTCTCAACCTGTGGGTCATGACCCATAGGAACTGTATTAAAGGGTTGGGGCATTAGGAAGGTTGAGAACCACTGTTTTAGGTAACTGTAGTTTACTTTGCAAAGGTATAGTGCCATTCTTCCCATTCTTTGTGTTATTGTTACATCTCTATATGTTATACTTTGATACTTTTGAAAATTGCAGTTATTTTGTAGACATGTCTCTCAGTTTGGGTTTGTCTGCTGTGTCCTCATGCTTAATTCAGGGTCTGCATCTCCTGCATGAATGCCACAGAAATGATGCTGTATTCTCATCACATCCTCTTCAGTGGTGCATGATTTTAATTTGTGTCATTATTGTTGATGTTTACTTTGATTACATAATTAAGGTGGTATCTGCCAGTATTTTCCATTGTTTTTCTCTTTGTAGTCAGGAAAAATGTTATGGGGAGTTACTGTGATATTATGTAAACATTCCACTCCTCCAAATTTCAATTTACTCGCTTGTTAATTTACATTTGTACGGAGTCATGATATACTTTTATTGCATAGATTTGCCCAGTGGGAGGCAGCAGTGAAAGATTAGGAATGGGAAAGAGCAGAGAAAGGAGGGTGATTACTTCCCTCTTATTCTGCTTCCTGCTATGTCTCTGTCAGAGGCTGCAGCTCCTCTCAGCTTTGGCTCCTATAGGACATGTGTCCCTCAGGAGCAGATCCTGCAAGGAATTGAGCTCCCACTGGGTGGCCCCAGGTCCTGGATTTAGGTAACACCATCTCCTTGCTATGTTTTGCCTGGAAATGCACATTTTGATGTGTCTGGGAGTTTGACAATAATTGAAACCTTGGAAAGGATAACTTGTTTTTCGGTAAAAATTCTGAGAAGAAAAAAGAACTTATAAATGATTCCTGAAAGACTCCAACATTTAATAGGCTGATAAATGACAAAGGTGAGTCCTCAAAACAACAATCATAGAAGTAGCAGGAAAACCAAGAGCATGTGACTTCATACAAGCCAAGAGAAGAGACAGAAAACATGGGGAGGTCAAAAGGGTTGGATGCTGATAAATGCTCAAGTGAAGAAATGAAAATCATTCTCTAGGTTTTACATATGGAGGCTATTGGTGACTTTAATAAAGTGTTTAATGGACTCCTGGGAATAAAAGCCAGATTGAAGGGATTTGGGGATGAGTGATCTGTGAAATTCATCTCTGTTAGGGATTTTAACAGTTACATGCTGGTGGGGAGTCAGGGACTGACCCCACCAATGGGACAACTGAACATACAAAAAGAAACCATTGATGGTGTCAGGCCCTGACTTGCCCCCATTGATATGCAGCTTTAAGGTTAGATGCATGTAGTAAGAACCCTCCCTCCCTCAAAGAACACTGACCTTACCAAGATGGGGATATACTTAAGGAAAGGCAAGAATGTCCACTGGTAGGTCCTGGTTTGGTGGCTGTCAGCGCATCAAGTATTTTACAATATTTTCTTGGTTTCTCCCTCATTGTCACAAAATGGCTGCTTCAGTAGTGGTCATCACATCTATAGTCCACTCAGAAAGAGGGAAGGAGAAACCTTCCCTCTGTCCTTCCTTTTTTTTTGAGACAAAGTCTTAGTCCGTTGCCCAGGCTAGAGTGCCATAGCATCAACCTAGCTCATAGAAACCTCAAACTCCTGGGCTGATGTGATCCTTCTACCTAAGCTTCCTGAATAACTGAGACTATGGGCACCTGCCCCTACCACCCAGCTAATTTTTATAGTTTTAGTACAGTCCGAGGACTTGCTCTTGTTCAGGCTGGTCTTGAACTCCTGAGCTCAGGGGATCCTCCTGCATAGGCATCCCAGAAAACTAGGATTACAGGTGTGAGTAACCGTACTTGACCCTGCCTCTGCCCTTCTTTAAGAATCATTCTCAGAGGGGTCAATCAATATCTTTTGACTCTTGCTTAATGGCCAGAGCTGTTCTCTTAATCAAGCCCATCCATAGTGAGATAGGGGAGTGTAGATATTTAACTGAGCATTTTGCTAGTCCAAAGCAAGTCAGGGTTTTATCCACAGAGAAGAAATGGAAAATGGATATTGAGTGAGCAATTAGCGTTATCTGACACATGATTTAATGGAAACAGGGAAGGCAAATCTTAGTGTGTTTCCAATGTTTGTCAGGGAAGAAGAGGGGAATAAGAAGAGCATACTGGGGACCTGGGGTGTCAGAGAAATTCTTTTCCCTGAAAGCTGAGGGCACCTTTTGCATATTTAAATGCTGAAGTGAAGGTCAGAGTCCCAGTGGTAATGGGTGGCTGTTTCTCAGCAGCCTAAAGAAGCCTCTGTGTACCTTGTAGGTTTCTAAGACAATTACACAGCCATCTTATTTGTACTATTCAGTTTGGAGTGGTAGAGAATTTTATTTACAAAAAAAATAAGTAATTGTGTGCTTAGATCTGCTGTATTGAAGAAGTTTAGGTGGAGCTAGTTTAGTTTCCTTTCCAACATTATACAGTTGCCCAGCAATGCCTGGTGCAGTAAGTCATTTTAGGGTAATTCATAGGGATAGTACTTGTGTTAATCAGAGATGCAGACTCCACTCCAGGATCGTGTCATCCTGACTACGGGGATATTATTTGGTGAGAATTTCACCAGATTTCATTTTCACATAATGAAGTGTAACATACCACTTATCTCTGTTAGTTTCATTAAGAATAAAAAAAATATGGTCTCTACCTCCATTATGTCTATCACTCACTGTCATTTAGGCGTAAGATCTCAGGGAAAAAAATCAGTTAAAACTAGGAAAGAAGAAGATGATGAATTGTGTAATCTATATTTTAAGGTTAGATATAGTTTTTAATTGCATTTCTTCCTATCTGGATGTTCTAAATTGACGAAACTTTCTGCAAGACATTCAACATGAGCTCTTGTATCCCAGCATATAATAATGAACTAAATTTGTGTCAGTCTCCTTGATGATGAGCTTCTTGCAGACAGGGATTGCTGACCTGGCAGAGTCTGTGTCCCTGGCTAGGACTGGCAGTCTGTTAGAGCTCATAAAGTAACCCTTGAGTTGAATTAAATTTGAGATACAGAATAAGAAAACTTGCCAATTACCTTCAGGGTCCCAAGTAATGATTTTTCTTCACTTACAGCAAGGCAGTTGCACCTGGTACTTAATAAGTATATTGGCAGTTCCTCTCTAAATGGGAAATCAAAACCTTTTCCAGTTCTTGTGTCCCATTGGGTTTAGCCAAAGGAGTTTTTCGCCTGTCCTTGGGGTTGCAATGTCAGGATCAATGTTAAGAGATGTTTTTCCCGAGGAAAGAAGTAGGAATAAAGACGCCCTTTTTTGCACAGGTTAGGATTGCCATTGGTGATACTTTATACAAGGTATTTGAAATCGTTATTGGGTCAAAAGTAGAAAGGCAGGTGAGAAGTAAAAAGACACCTGTCCTGCTGTGAATTTGCAGTGGTCTTGTTCGTGGCCTGAGGGCACAGGGCATGACAAGGTGAAAAGGAGCATAAGGCCAAGCGGGATTTTCCTGGAGTGCCGCCTGCCTCTTTGATGCCATCTGGCACTGTGTGCCAGCAGAACACGCTGCCTTCTCTAGCCTCCTGGAACCCACCATGCTTATTTGGGCCTCAGGCACTTCCTTCATTCTCCCAGCCTAGAATTCCCTTCTCTCACATCTGTGCAGGGCCCACCCTCCTGGCCTTTCAAGTCTTACCTAGAATGAACCTCCTACCCCAATCCTGCTATAGCCCATTTTCTTCAGAGCACTTGTCACCCCCTGAAATCAATGAAGTTAAATATTGGTTCATTATTTTTTTTTAATAATCTATAAGTTTATTATTATTATTTTTATTTTTATTTTTTATTGAATCATAGCTGTGTACATTAGTTCAACCATGGGGTACAATGTGGGGGCTTCACATGCAATCTGAGATATTTTATCTACCTGATTGACATACCATTCATGATATTTTCTCGTTTACTATATGAAAACATTTTTGATCCTTGTTTAGAAGTTTTCTCCTGACCCTTCGAATATGTACCACACATGTGATCTCACCCTCAGGGTAATTTTTTTTTTTTTTTTTTTTTTGCAGTTTTTGGCCAGGGCCGGGTTTGAACCTGCTACCTCCAGTACATGGGGCCGGCACCCCACTCACTGAGCCACAGACACTGCCCTTGTGCTCCTTTTGATAACTAGTCTCATTACAGAATGAAAACTTGCCTGGCATATAGGATATTTATATATTTACATACAAATATATATTTATGTGTGATATTTATACTTACAAATAGATTATGTAAGACTAAAGCGACAAAAACGATAAGCCTCAGGTTGTGGGTGACAGGCTTTTGCTCTGTCATACTCTCATAACTTATAGGAGAGTGACTCCAACTGATGTTCCCCACATCGGCCTGGATAGTGCACGGAACACATGGCACACCTGGGTTAAAGGCGCTTCAGTCCTATAGGGAGTGAATTCTTTGCTTAGCGCAGAGAGCACTACAACATGTCATGCCAGTCATAAGCAGCTTTAATTAGCTGTTTTACGAATGAGAGCATTCTTCAAGCTCGAAAACATGTTTTGTATCTCGACACCGTCTAAAGGAAAAGCTTGCACGAAAGACCCACTCTCATTCTGGTTCTTATTCTCTCTTTTCCGTCGATGGGATTAAAGCAAAACAAGAGCGCTTTTTTACTCTCTACCCAGAGTGAACTGTAATTGGACTCCTTGTTCCTGTTCCAAGGCAAGGCGTTGGATCCGTGCTGCTTCTGCCAAGTTTTTCTCCACGTTGCGATGTCCTTGTTTGTGTTCACTCCCAGTGTTCCAGGTTACACTGTCATCCCGGCCTCGGCCCATCCCACATCCTCCCACGGAAGGGAGTCTCGTTTTGCTGTGGAGACGGGCTCATCGGGGAGGAAATCCAGCGCGTCCACAACACAACTGAAGTGCTTGCCCCGGGAAGACCAAGGCCAGGCTACGTGGTGGGTGACAGCAGAGCTGAAGAGCTGGAGATGAGGCTGGCTGGCGGCGGACAATCGCCCCAGAGCACAGCGCTCTTAGTCTCTCTAAGCTCCCTGCAGTTCTGAGACTCCCCCTTCTTGACCTGGCAGCTTTCTCTACCTCTGCCCAGAGCCTGAGAAGCAAAGCAAGTTGCGGGCCTTCTGCAACTCTGTAGCGACTTCTATAACAGGTTGATTAAAGAGTGAAAAAACCTGGTCCTCTTGGAGAACCAGCTTATGAGTTTTTCCACAAGTTGCAGTACATGTGTAGAACAAAGGAAAAGTATATGTGGAAGGGAGGAAACATATTGTAATAAAATTAAAACCTTATTTATTCTGTGAAATGTTAAAAATCCATTTACATTAGTAAATTTCTTAATGAGGTGGGCAAACAAAAATGATTTGATTAAATTACTATTCTAATTTTCAAAAGGATGTTTTCCGAGAGAAGATTGCTTCAGGAACACAGAATAAGGCTGGTGTTTTATTACTCAGTGGATACAGCTGAAAGAGTACTCCCAGAGCATCATTTATTTCACATATCATGCCTGCTCCGAAGCTTGCTGTGTAAGGTCTGGCATCAGTGTCCTAATATCACAGCCACAACCGAGAGATCACATCAGGATTCTCTGCTTCGGGGGTGGAGGATAACACAGGCCGATCTTGGTAAACACACCTAGCCTGGGGGTGTCCAACCTACAACATGTGGGCCACAGAATGATTCTCTGAGGACATTGTTCCTTATCTGTGGTGTTGGATATCACAAAGAGTATGCACAGACTTTCTTTGATGTTTGTGTTATTTAATGTGTGGCCTAAAACAACTCGTATTCTTCCAAGGTGTAGCAGAGAAGAAAAGGCTGAACACTCCTGCAAGAGACCTAGACTCTCAGGGGCTTCTGGAACCACTGAAGCCTGCTCCAGTGACCTCTTCAGGAGGGGCACATTATCCTTCTCTATATCCACCACCCTCATTCACATCCACATGAAATGTTCTGGATCCATTTAACTTCGACTCCCCCAGCAAGCACCCAAGCAGGACAGAAACTGCTTTTAACAACAGAGGCATTCACCAAAAAGGAAAACTCAATCTGTTGAGAATCACTCTACAGAGCACTGCGCTAGGTGCTTAGGACACGGAGATGGAAAGGCAGGTAGACTACAGTCGTGGTGGGTGTTAGCAATAGTCCCAAGGTCACCTGGTTCCTCTGTTCTGATTCCATGATCGTTATTAAATTCTTAGTTTTATAGGGGCAGTAAAACATGTTGACATCCTGATCTCATTTGATCCTCACCACAGTCTCATTGAATAAGGATTGTTCATCTTGTAGATGAAGAAACAGGCTTAGAAGTGCTGATTTCACCCCAAGTCTAGCTAGTAAGTGATGGAACCAGGAGCCAGCCTTAAGACTTTTTGACTACGAATCTGCTGCTTGCCCCATATGTCACCCAGCCCGTTGAGGGTCAATGTGGGAAGACGGTGGTAATGAAATAACAAACAAGTCTCCAACATCTACCATGTGCAAAACCTCCCCTAGCCTCTGGGAAGAAGATGTAGCAATACAAAGACGTACACAATATCGTTCCTACACAAAGGAGTGTAGTGAAAAGAAGAAAAGTCACTGGCCATGAACAACTAATTTGAGAAGTTAATGAATTGGAAGAAAGGAAAAGAGAAAGTATCCTGTGGGCTTTGGAAACTGAAAGATCCAGACAGAACTTTGGCATCATATTTGGAGGAGTTATCTTTAGAGCTTATCCCAATTGCTCTCGAGAAGCAGGAAATAAACATGGTTTTCCAGCACTGCTGGCACAAGTATTCTGATCCCTCAGAATTATCTTCTAAATTAATAAATTGGAAGAGTTTTTATTTATTTATTTTTTTTCTTGACAGAATCTCACTCTGTTGCCTTGCATAGAATGTCATGGTTTCATAGCTCACAGCAACCTCTACCTCCTGGGCTCAAGCAATTCTCTTGCCTCAGCTTCCTAAGTAGCTGGGACTACACAGGCGCCCACCACAACACCCAGCAAGTTTTTCTATTTTTCGTAGAGATGGGGGTCTCACTCTTGCTCATGCTGGTCTCGAACTCCTGAGCTCAAGCACTCCACCTACCTTGGCCTCTCAGAGTGTTGGGATTATAGGCGTGAGCCAACGCACCTGGCCTTCGAGAGTATTTTGCTTTTAACAACATGTCTGAAAGTCCCTTGGAATTTTGCAACTATGAGTGAGTTCTCAAGAACCTGAAAACTTTCAGAGAACTAATAAAGTGAAGTGTTTTTTTAACCAACAAAACTAAAAAGCAGACCTTGGACCATGATGATTATCTGTGCAATTTTACATAAAATGGGCACCTAGTCTCTCATTTTGACCTCTATTTAGCTTTGCAACTTCTGTAGGATTAGGAAAAATTCAGTGAGAGCTGGTGCTGGCCATTTTGGATGGCAGATAAAGTGCCACATACCGCCAATAGCTGCAACTTTGGCAGTAAAATAGGCTGTGCGCCACAGTGCTCCTTAACAGAGGGGTATCAGGAGGGCTGTTGCAACAGAG
The DNA here is from genome assembly GCA_963573935.1 of Arctocebus calabarensis. Classification (NCBI taxonomy): domain Eukaryota; kingdom Metazoa; phylum Chordata; class Mammalia; order Primates; family Lorisidae; genus Arctocebus; species Arctocebus calabarensis. The sequence continues at coordinate 8,701 of CAUYON010086129.1, read as the reverse complement.
GAAGGTCAGAATGTGTTTCTCCCATAGTAGACAAAGTTGTGCTGCCCCTGCAGACAACGAATGCTTTCTTTGCGTGGAGGTATTGCTTCTTGAAACTCAGCCATGCTGTTTGGTTCATTGCTTCAAAGATGGAACAGAAAGTGGAGCAACCCCGGCTGCGTACTCAGAGTCCACGCTGACCCACCCAGGCTGTGAAACCTGGAGGAAGAGCCTCCAGGAGCATCTGACACATGCCGATGGCAATGGAGTGACAAGGGACCCAGGGCAGGTGGAGAGGAGGCAAGCACCTAGACCTGGGGGGCTTGAGAAGGAAAACGACGTGCAGAGAAAGAGGGCCAAGGGAAGGCAGTGAAGAGAGGAGGAGATTTTTGATACCCACTTTTTGAAGGCTTCCTAGCCCGGTGTAGAAGGATTCGGAAAGCTCTGCTCTGTGAGGTATGTTAGATCTCTGCGTAAAGAGCTGTGCTTACCTGCTGTACTGTCCAGAGACCTAAAAAGGATCCCACTTCTTCTGTGGATTATCATCACTGGTTCTTAGTCTTTGACTAGTTTAGTCCACCCCAGATTCGTCTAAGACATTTATTTTTGCTTAAATCAACCATCATTGTCTTCTGTTGCTTACAACTAAAGGGTTCTGGCTACTCCTTCCCTACTCTTTCCAACACTGCCCTTCTAAACCCACCAAGGTCAGCACCTATGTTCTTCCTACCCTCTTGCTACAGTGAAGGAAGTGTCCCTTCTATCAAAAGCCAATGCCTTCCATGGGGTGTAGGCCCGCACCTCCTTCCACACTTTCAGGAACCCGATTCCTTGGGTTGGCACCTCTTCTCCATGTTGCCAGTCTCTCTGGCCTCCTGTGTCATCCCCGTAAGGCTATAAACAGACTCTACCATCAACCACCCGAGAGGCCCTGCGTTCCTTGCTCCTGCATTCCCTAAATCACCAGTCTGCCTCTCTGCTGCATTTCACAGCCGCTCCTCTGCAGAGAGTTGTGCAGGTGTGCTGACTCCATTCCCTCCCTTCCCAGTTCTCTGTTCTACTCACTCTTACCTGGCTTCTACCCACAATGTGCCACAGTGAAACTGTTCTCACCAGGTCACAGGTGGCCTCCAGGTTGCCAAGTCCATTGGGCATTTTTCTATTCTTGTCTTACTAGGCTTTTTGGTTGCATTGGCCTAGTGGTACACCTCCTTCTTCTGGAAGGTTCCCTCAACTTAGGAGCAGGCCGCTCTTGCTGAGAGCAGCAACCCTGGGAGCTGGGAGAGCAGGCAGCTAGGAAACCCAGGAGAGGTGGGATGGAAGCTCCCGCCATTCTTATGGAGAAGGACATGTGGTCTTCTTAAATAAGCCAGGTTGCTTCACTCTCCTAATTCATTTCTTTCATTCACGTCCCAACCATTTGAAGTAATACTCACCCTTTAAAATGCCCTCAAGGAAAACCTCAACTAATCTGGCTCTATCTACTTCCCCAACATCAAAAGTATTCTCTTAACCCTGAAACATAAAAAGCGGTTTAAGAGTTGTTTTCTTGGCTCAGCACCCACAACTCAGTGGTTAGGGCACTGGCCACATACACCCAGGCTGGTGGGTTCAAGCCCAGCCCGGGCCTGCTAAACAACAATGACAACTGTAACCAAAAATTTGCCAGGCATTGTGGCAGGCACCTATAGTCCTAGCTACTTGGGAGGCTGAAGCAAGAGAATCCCTTAACCCCAAGAGTTTGAGGTTGCTGTGAGATGGGACGCCACATTACTCTACCCAGGAAAACAAAATGACACTCTATATCAAAAAAAAAAAAAAAAAAAAAAAAGAGTTGTTTTCTTCTGTTTTGTTTTTTGAACTATATAGTCTTTGTAGTACTTAAAGTAGGGAATAAGGGATAGAAATCTTATCAGCTATTGAATCAAACAAACATTTATTTACCAAACTCAGGCTGGGAGCTCTCTGGTTTGGGGGTTTTTATTTTGCAGTTTGGGGCTGGGGCTGGGTTTGAACCTGCCACCTCTGGCATATGGGGCCAGTTCCCTACTCTTTTGAGCCACAGGTGCCACCTGCTCTCTGGTTTTTCAAGCAAACAAAAAAATTAGAACAACCTTCTGATTATTCAATGGTCAATTGAAGTGGCCGTACAATTCACATCCTTTTTGTTTTGTTTTTGCAGCCTCTCATTGCCCATGATCACCCCAACCAAAGATAACACAGAGACCATGTCATGGACTATTTGGGGTTGAAAAGCCCTCATGGACATAGAGTCAGATGTTTTATCCACATACATCAACGTGAGGTTTAATCCGGTGTATGAACTTGTTAATTGCCTAAGAAATGTCATAAAGCAATTGTCTGGAACTAAAGACCAGAGTGAGCATTAACACTAGACTTGCCTGGCCCTCACTCTCCTATGCCCTGAGTTTTTGAGATTTGACTGCAGTCTTGAAAGTAAATGCTTTGGTTTCATTTTACATTTTTACCTCAGACCACTAATCCCAGGGAAATGTGTCAACATTCAGGGTCAGTGTATCCGGGAACTGCCCCACCTCCTCAGTCTCTGTTGTTCTCACGTACAGCCCACATTATGTCCTTCAGCAAAAATTCATAAACAAAATTGCACACATTGCCCTTTTTGGCTCTGTCTCTTGGTAGAGATGCCCACATACTCATTAGACCAATAAAATGAAATGAAAGTGGTGCTTTGAGGGAAATATATAGACTCTTTTTTTTTTTTTTTTTTTTTTGACAGAGTCTTAATCCATCACTCAGGCTGGAGTAGTGGTGTGATCATAGCTTGAATTTCAAAGCTCAAGAGATCCTCCCACCTCAGTGTCCTAAGCAGCTAGGGATAGTGCCATTGCTATATCCAGCTAATTTTTTTTTTTTTGCTTTTAATTTCAATTTTTTTTATAGAGATGAGGTCTCGCTGTGTTTTCCAGGCTGAACTTTTGGCCTCAAGCAGTCCTCCTGATTCAGCCTCCCAAAGAGCTAGGAGTATAGGTGTCAGCCAAAAAAATAGATTTTTTTGAAAACTGAATACTCTTCTTAGATTTTTTTTTTTCCTCTTAAGTTAATTTGCTTGGTTATTTTATCTTCTTCCAACGCCTTCTTTCCCAACCTATGGGTGTAACTGAATTGAAAAATTCTTTCCTTGTTCCTTTTTCCAAAGAAGGTGCATGTAGATGCCCTAGGACAGTCTGAAAGGAGGCATAGAGCCTGCTATATCACTGGCATTGTTGCATTATAAAAATTTACCAGGGCTCAGCGCCTGTAGCTCAAACCGCTAAGGCACTAGCCACATACACCAGAGCTGGTGGGTTCGAACCCAGCCCGGGCCCGCTAAACAACAATGACAACTGCAAGCAAAAAATAGCCAAGTGTTGTGGTAGGCACCTGTAGTCCCAGCTACTTGGGAGGCTGAAGCAAGAGGATCGCTTAAAACCCACGAGTCTGAGGTTGCTGGGAGCAGTGATGCCACAGCACTCTACCCAGAATGACAGCTTGAGACTCTGTCTCAAAAAAAAAAAAAAATTTACCCTAAGGTAACTTGAGCTTGGGTTTTAGTGGTTGGCTATTGGTGAAGGTCAGAAAGAGATTCAGTAAAATTAATGATAGCCAGTCCAAAAATGAGTGAATAGGAATAGGCTAAAAACTCCTAGGAGTTCAACAGTTATTTCAGTATTGTAAGATTTACAGAAAATAACAGCCCAGCCCGTTCTTCAGAAAGCTTATAACTTAGAAGGGGAAACATGAAACTCTCTTTGTCTCCTTCACCAGGTTAGATATTTGCCACCTGTTCTTGGAAGAATTTACCCTTGCTGAGCCTTAAGATAGGCAGAGTTTTAGAATCAGCACATGTCCGTGTGTGATGGTAAGATTTGGCTCCCTGGGGCCTACTATTCTATTCCGAGCACATGAGCAGCACTTACCATGCCCCAGAGTCTCTCTAACCTTTCATCCTTTCAGTTATTTGGATACTGGTCTATCTTCCCCTCTTGGGGTGTAGGGAGGAGGTGGTATTGTGAGGACTTACTTTGTTTGTTAGATAATTGTATATCCACCAACAACTAGAATTGGACACTGCACCCAGGACATGTTGGAACTCAAAAAGCAACTATTTGCTTTCAGACCTGAAATCAAGAAAGAGCAATGAACAATATGGAGGCCTCACAATCTGGGTGCAGAGGAATGATGGGAAAATAGTATTTAACAAAAATGTACCCATCAAGAGTAAGAGATTAGAGGGTGGAGGCTGCAGTCAGGTAGGTTAGACAGGAAGGGGCTATCAATGACCAGTCCTAAGATCATGACAACTCACATTAGGAAATGGAAAGATACTTGAGAATTTAAGAAAGGTTTGGGGAAAAGTCAGTAGAACTTGAGGATCATTGGGCATGATGGGAAAAAGCTACGGGGCAAGCAAGACTGAAGGCAAGAGAAACATTACAGATGACTTCAAAGTTCTGAGCAGCAATGACCATGAGATAAGGGCACCCTGGAAGAAACAAGGAACTGGGAAGAGGAACTGGTTTTGTGGGGGAGAGGATGAGCTCAGTTAGACACTGTTGCAGTTGAGGCGATGAGAAGACTTTCAAGTGAAAATGCTCAGTGGGCAGTTAAGAGGTATGGGAATAAACCTTGAGCAAGGGACAGGACATGAGCTGTCAGTCGTGAGTCATCAGCCTGAAAGTCTGCAGCCACAAGAATGGAGTTGACGTCTACACATGGCAGAGCCCAGCAAGAGTGTGGAGGACCATGAGTATGAGGGTGTGTGAGAAGGGTATCAAGAAACACATGGAGAGCTGCAGAGGGACTGGAAGGTTAGCAAGAAAACAACAAGGGTATAGTGCCAGAAATGCAAGAAGGTGTGCGATTTTCCAGAAGGGAGAGGAAAGAGTAATGGGGGCCACAGAAGCAGTAGTGAGGATGGGATTCGGAGCCATCCAGGTGAAGAGGTGGGGCTGGAGATTAGATTCGAGTTAGAGGGCTGAGCGGGAGAGGAAATGCAGCAGAGAATATAAACCATACATGCCAAAACATTAGAGTGAAAATTAAATAGAGGCACGGCTAGAGAAGACGAAAGTGTGTCCTTAACTATTTGTGGAGGAACTTTTAGAAAATGTTCCATGACATTTTAAATGAGGCATTTAATTCCTGCAGCTCTTGATGACATAGCAAGTGAATGTTCAGATGGGCTTTATTACCCTTGAAGTGGAGCATAATACCCACCTCTTCCTCACACACACACAAACACGTCTATGTTTTTGAAGGTCACAGACCCCGTCCCATGTCTCAAGGACTGAACTTCCCAGAATTTCAACTGCAAGATAAATGCAGTGAGAAACTCACCTCAAATGGGCCATTTGAGCTTCCAATGACCCCAGGACCAGGGAGCCCGGCTGCCCGGAGCTGCGGCCCTTCGCGAGGGTGCTCTTATTTGGGCATTTCGTCTCAACCACTGTGGCGTTTACAATCCACCTTTTGTGCAATCCGAAAGTGTTTGTTTTGTGTAAAACACTGAACTACATGATCAACGTTAATGTTGATTCTTCAGCCTAAGCATATTAAGGGCTTTAACAAAAATGACAAATTCCATCTTCTTGAGTGTTCATTCCTAGGGTGATTTCAGCACAGCCTGGAGGAGACTAACAGCTTAAAGAGCAAACTACAAAGGCCGTGCCAAGAAACAGCAAGAACAGCCTGCCTCGGGGCCTCTACGCTTCATGGGACGTCATTTGTCCAAAGGCTGTCCTGTCGCCTGTCACCCCACCTTCTCCTGGTCCCCATACAAAACCATCCTGTACATTCCCAAGGTGAAGCAAAATATGGCATGTGAAGCTAGATCATGAATGTATTCTGTAAGTACTAAATATTATTTCAAATATGGCCCCCACAATACAGCTTGACACAAAGCCAGATTTAGATTTGAGTATAAGCTATAAACTTCCATAAGTTTATTGAAGAAAATCAAAAGGATTTTCCCTAATTGCAAGAATAGTGAAAGCAGATACCTTCAGATAAAGAAATACATAGAATGTACTCACAATTTCAATTTCAGGAGTTAAAATAAAAACTAGTAATTATAATGCTTATCGAGAGAAGTACACACATTATGAGCTCAAGTCTTAATGAATTTCCACAAAATGAATATTCCCTTGCAATCAGCACCCAAATCAGGAAATCAGACATGATCACAGCCCCACCCAGTCGCTACCTCTCTGCAAAAGAAATTGTTACCCTGACTTCTAAAATTATGTATTAGTTTTGGTCATTTTTTAAGTTTTGTAGAAATAGAATTGTATATATATGATTTTATATCTGGCTTACTTCTCTCAACACTGTGCTTGTGTGAGATTTAGATTTCTCTATGTTGTCTTCGTTTGTCATAGTTCGTTCATCGTATAAGTATCTATAATTTATTTATCCATTCCTCCGTTGATGGATATTTGAGTTGTTTCCAGTTTGGGGCTATTGCAAACAGTGCCGCTGGGAACATTCTCTTAGGTACTGTTGATGTATGTGTGAGTTCATTTCTCTAGGGCATAAATGCCAAAAATCAAATTGCTGGGCCACAGTTTTCCAAAATGTTGTGCCTGTTTAGCCTCCCACTGAAATGTGTTTGAGTTCTGATTGCTCCATATCATCGCCAGGACTTGGTATTGTCAGGTGTTGTGTGGGGTTTTGTTTGTTTTCTTTTTATCCTTCTAACGGGTTTGGGATTTTTTTTTTTTTAAGTTTCTGCAGAGAGACCACAGTACGAAGTTATTCTTCGCCGAAACATTACTAACATTGAGAGCTCCCCATTTTACGAATTTACAATTATGAGAATTATCTTTGCTAACGTATAACACTTACTTTGTTTTTACATTGAATAAGGATTTTACAGAGTCTTTAGTTTAACAGTTATACAGTTTGTAAAGAGCAACTGAAGTGCGAGAGTCCTCAACTCTACTCTTAGATGTCTTAAAAAAGAAAAGATGGGAAGAAAGAAGAAGGGAGGGAGGGAAGGGGAAGGAGAGGAGCAGGGCGGGAAGAGGGAAGGCAAAGTGGTCTCTTTACTAAAAAAAGGAAAGAGACGGCTGGGAGCCCATGCTCGGTGGCTAGGATGCCGGCCACATACCTGCAGCAATGGGTTCAAACCATTGCTAAACAACAATGACAACTACAACAAAAAATAGCCGGGTGCCTGTAGTCCCAGCTACTCAGGAGGCTGAGGCAAGAGTATCGCTTAAGCCTGAGAGTTTGAGGTTGCTGTGAGCTGTGATGCCACGGAACTCTACTGAAGGTGACATAGTGAGATTCTGTCTCAGAAAATAAAAGAGAGAGAGGGACAATTCTGTAGGAAAATCTCTGACTGACTTCAATTTCTTTGCAAGTATATTATTCTTGAGGGTTAACCCTGCAAAAAAGAAAATGAGCAAATGAGTGAATATGTAACACGCGTACATGCACACATGTTCATTCCGACATACTTATATACGCGTAAACTATAGACAAAAGTTAAAATCGGCGAAGTAAAATATTGACATACACAAGATATATTCCAGACAGAATATCTCTCCAACATGTTGAATATTGCTTGGCTTTGATGATGGCTGCTGGGAATGCCCCCGAAATGCTTGTAATCGTCACAGATATCACTTGAATTAACCGTGCACAATTCCTCAAAAATTCCCCCAAAACATTTAGGGGAAGAGACCAAGGGGAAAGGAACAAAAGCACCTGATTCCTAGTTCCTTGCTGGTTACATAGCCAGTGTAGACACTCCTCAGAGTGTCTTTGAAACTAGTTCCAAAGCCAACCCCCCAAAAGACGTGCTCTGTCTCCTTGAGCTCCAAAACTTCAGAAGTCCAGCCCTCTGAGCAAACAGGGCTCCTCCATCCTACCAGGCCAAGCTGTTGTCACTCCTACCATGATTTGGGCAGTCTGCGCTGGTGTCCAAGCCTTGGTGTACCTGTGTGTTGCCCTGAAAAGGCTGTGGAATCCAGCAGGGTAGAACCCAGGTCTTACTCCTTCTTTTGAGTTAGCACTTTGCAGAGTAATGCCTAAGAAAACTTACTGAATTGGCTGGACCCCCAGGCCCACGCTGGCTTCTACTGAGCATGGTGGGTATTGTTTTCTACAGTGTAGAGCCGTTTAGATCCATGTGCCCACCGTTCTGGACACTCCCCCCTCCCAACACAGGCCTCCCTCCCCTCCCATTTCCGCTCTCTTATAAGGTACGCAGAAGCACTGCAGAATCACTCTCCTGTCCCTGAGCCATCCCCACCCAGCTAGCTTCACAGTGCTTTTCGGGGGCATTTCATTAAGAATGAAAGCGCCTTGAGTAGGATGTAAGCTCTCCAATTTGTACAAATAATCACCATATTGGATCCCACAATGGCATAAAAGTATTCACGATTTATGTACAAATGACTTAAGAAAAAATAAAAGAAATCTAAACAACAAAAAATTAAGCTATCTTCTGTGAAAGCTTGCTATGATTCTGCAGAATAGGTTTCCAAGAGGAAGAAAGTCTTTGTGAAATAGTTTTTCCTCTCATATTTTTAAGGTAACATAAAGATATTACTTCTTTTTTTTTTATAATTTTATTGAATCATAATTGTGTACATTGGTGCAATCATAGGGCACAATGTGCTTCACATACAATCAGAAATATTTTGATCGTACTGTTACAGATAGCCTTCATGGCATTTTCTTGATCACTATATAA
>CAUYON010086126.1:0-32121 GCA_963573935.1 Arctocebus calabarensis | reverse complement strand
CACCCTGGATAGAGTGCTATGAGATCACAGCTCACAGCAACCTCCAATTCCTGGGCTCAAGTCAGTCTTCTGCCTCTGCCTCCCAAGTTGCTGGGACTACAGGTGCCCGCCACAACACTTAGCCATTTTTTGGTTGCAGCCGTTATTGTTGTTTGGCGGGCCCGGGCTGGATTTGAACCCGCCAGCTCAGGTGTACGTGGCTGGTGCCTTAGCCCGCTCAGCCGTTTTGTCTTTCCTAAGCCAATTCCACCCTGTCTTAATTACACAGAATTTAAATAAGGGCAGATTCCTTTAGTCTTGTTCTTCAGGGTACCTATTGTCTTTCTTTTAATCCTGGTATTATAAGATCAGCTTGTCAAATTTAATGAAAAATTGTTAGTATTACATTAAACTTGTATATCAAGTTGTAAAGGAATGACTTTTTTCTTTTGAGACAGTCTCACTTTGTCACCCTTAGTAGAGTGCAGTGGTGTCACAACTCACAGCAACCTCCAACTCTTGGGCTTAAGCAATTTTCTTGCCTCAGCCTCCCAAGTAGCTGGGATTATAGGTGTCTGCCACAATGTTCAGCTATTTTTTTTTTTTAATGTTGTAGTTGCCATTGTTGCTTTAGCTGGCGCAGACCAGGTTTGAACCCACAATCCTCGGTGTATATGACTGGCACCATAACCACTGTGCTATGGCGCCAAGCTAGGAAATGACATCTTCAAGATTTTTTTTTTTTTTTTTTTTTTTTTTTTGAGATAGGGTATCACTCTATCACTCTGTACCCAGGTTAGAGTGCCATGGCATTATCACAGCTTATAGCAACCTCAAACTCCTGAGCTCTAGTGATCTTCCTGCCTCAGCTTCTGAAGTAGCTGGGACTACAGTGCCTGCCACAACGCCTGGCTGATTTTTCTATTTTTACTGGAGATAGAGTTGTGCTCTTACTCAGGCTGGTCTTGAATTTCTGAGCTCAAGCAGTCTTCCCACCTCAGCCTCCCACAGTACTAGCTACTTCACCCAGCCCATCTTTAAGATATTTAATCTTCCTATCCATAAATATATTCTCTTTCCCCATGTATTTTAGGTCTTCATTAATATCTTTCAAAAAAAATATCAATTTTTACAGTTTTTTTCATTAAATGTTTGACATCTTTTGTTAGCTATATTCTTTATGTATGTGTTTGTGTCTATGTATTTGTGGGTTATGTATTTAAATACTATATATTACTATATATTTATTACAAATGATGTATTTTATAATTACATTTTGCTTGTTACCAATATAAAGAAATACAATTAATTTTATGTATTGATTTTTGTTAATTTTTATGTATTAAAATTTGTTAATTCTAATAATTCATGTTTTTTTAGGCATAGCTATCTCTGAATCATGTCAGATTTTATTAAACTTTCTGTAGTTAATGTACATCAAAATAATGCAGTTTTATTTCTTCTCTTCAAATTCCTATATATTTTACTGCTTTTTCTCATTGTGTTGATAGGACCTCCAGTATTCTATCACCCAGAAATAATCTTTATCTTATTCCTGATTTTAAAAAAGAATACCTGTAATGTATTCTTGATAGTAATGTCTCACTATCAAGTATGTTTGCTCTGTGTGTGTGTGTGTGTAATATACCCTTTGCAAGATTAAACAAGTTTCCTTTTCTCAGCTGTCAGGTACCCTTTTCCCATCTATTAGGTTTCACCCCATCATGAGTGGGTATTGAATTTTATTATATGTTTATTCTCTACTGAGGTAATCCTATGAACTGTCTACTTTAATCTTATTATAGTGACCCACATTAGTTGATTTTTTTAAGTTATTATGAAATATATTGCAGAATATAATTTATGGTAAAGTATATTGCAGAATACAATTTTTTTTTTAATGGAGTCTCGCTATGTCACCTTCGGTAGAGTGCTATGGTATCACAGCTCACAGCAACCTCACACTCTTGATTCTCTTGCCTCAGCCTCCCAAGTAGCTGAGACTATAGCACCTGCCACAACACCCAGTTTTTTTTGTTTTTTTTTTAATAGTTGTCATTGTTGTTTGGCAGGCCTAGGCCAGGTTCAAACTCACCAGCCCTCAGTGTATGTGGCTGGCGTCCTACCCGCTGAGCTACAGGCACCAAGCCACAATTCTTTTTTTAAATTTTTAAAAATTTATTTCAGGTTAATTTGAGGGTACATGTAATTGGGTTACATTGTTTGTGTTTATAAGGTAAAGTCTGAGTTGTAGTTGACTCTTTCACCGAGGAAATGTGCCATATACTCATACATTGTACTTTTTAGGCAGGAACTTACTAAATCCCCACCCCTCTTGAATATAATTGAGTTTTTCTCTCATGTGGGCATGTTATTTATCTACTAGTTTCAATTTAGCATTGATCACATGGGATGCTTGATTTTCCATTCTTGTGATATTTAGGAGAATGTTCTCCAAATCCTTTCAGGTAAATGTGAAAGATATAAAGTCCCCATCTTTTTATGGCTGAATAGTATTCCATGGTGCACATATACCATAGTTTATTAATCCATTCATGAGTTGTGGGGCACTTAGATTGTTTCCCCAGCTTTGCAGTTGTGAATTGAGTTGCTTTAAACATTCAAGTGCCAATGTCCTTATGGTAAAATGTTTTTTAGGGGGCGGGGTAGATATCTAGTAGTAGAATTGAAGGATCAAATGAAAGGTGTATTTTTAGTTCTTTGAGGAGTCTGCTTACGTCTTTCTATAAAGGCTGTACTAGTTTGCAGGCTTACCAGCAGCGCATGAGTGTTTTCTTCTCTCCAGGTCCACACCACCATCTGCTGCTTTGGGACCTTGTGATGTGGGCCATTCTCAGGATTATGTGATGTCTCTAAGTGGTTTTGATTTACATTTTTCTGATGATTAGGGATGGTGAGCATTTTTTTTTATGTGTTTCTTGGCCTCATGAGAAAAGATTCTGTTCATGTCTGTTGCCCAGTTATTAGTGGGGTGGTTTGCTCTTAATGATTTGCTTGAGTTTGTAGATTATGGTTGTTAGCCCTTTCTCAGGTTTGTAACATGTGAATATCTTTTCCCATTCTGAAGGTTGTCTATTTACTTGGTGATTGTATCCTTAGATGTGCAGAAGCTTTTTAACTTGATCAGGTCCTATTTATTTATTTTTGTTGTTGCTGCAATTGCCAATGAGGTTGTCTTCATATATTCTTTTTTTGCAGGTTTTTTTTGGCTGGGGCTGGGTTTGAACCTGCCACTTCTGGCACATAGGGCCGGTGCCCCACCCCTTTGAGCCACAGGCGCTGCCCCATATATTCTTTTTCAAGGCCAATAGGAATCAGAGTTTTTCCCATACTTTGAGTTTTTATAATTTTGTGTCTTAGATTTAAGTCTTTTATTCAGCATAAGTTAGTTTTTGTTTAAGTGGTGAGAGGTGTGGGTCCAGTTTCAGTCTTTTATATGTGGTTAACCAGTTCTGCCAGCACCATTTATTGAATAGGGATTCTTTTCCCCATTGTATGCTTTTGTTTGCTTTATCAAAAATCAAATAGCAATCTGAGGCTAGTTTTGTCTCTGGGTTCTCTATTTTCTTCCTTAAATCCATGCCTTTATTTTTATGCCAATACCATGCTGTTTTGATCACTGAACTTGTAGTATAACTTAACGTCTGATAATATGATGCTTCAAGATTTGTTCTTATTTTGTAAAATTATGTTGGCTATTGGGGGGGGGTTCAGCTATTTGAGTTTTTTTTTTTTTTTGTTACATACTAAACTATTTTTTCAAGTTCTTCAAAAGTATGACATTGGTATTTTAATGGGGATTGCATTAAATCTCTAGATTGCTTTGGGTAGTGTAGACATATTAACAGTGTTAATTCTTCCCAGCCATGAACATGGTATGTTCTTCTAGAACATTGGTTCTCAACCTTCCTAATGCTGGGACCCTATAATATAGTTCCGGTGGGTCGCAACCCACAGGTTGAGAACCTCTGTTCTGGAATATAGTTTAACAAATAATTATTTAGCAAAAACTCTTGTAATCATCACCTAGGTCAAGAAATAAAGCAAAAGCACTCCAGAAGCTCCCTTATGTCCTCTACTACTTTGGAAAATAAATACTCAGTTTCTGTTCTTTTAGAGGCTATCCTAGGAAATACATATAATGTGCATATATAAATTACTAAACATTTTAGTTTTTTAATAAGACAAGTCCATTGATTAGTTTAACTTCATTTATCCTTGTTTATGTTGTTGTTTTTGATTTTTTCCACTAATAGGCATCATTATTATGATGTATTTATATTTATTTCCTTTTACATAAATATCATACATTTGTTCATTTCTTCTCACATTTTATCCTTTCCCTTTGTGAAGTGTATGTATCATTTAGAGTCTCCTTCATTAAAGGTTTGACTGGTGCTGAACTTAATTTTAAAATGGACTAATGATGTCTATTTTGATGTAATTATTATTTTTTTTACAATATGCCAGAATGTCCAAGATTTTGCTGTAATTCTTGATAGTAGTTTTTATTGAATTTGGAATTTTAGGTAGGCTGTTCTTTTCTTTCAATGTATTTGTGTTTACTTTCTACTGTCTTCTAGAACTCATTTTCACCGAGAAGGCAAATACTGTTTCCTCCCTTCCGCTCTCTCAGGTTTTTTGGGGAGATCTTTTCTTTCTTTTTGGTGTTTTGCAGTTTCACTGTGATTTATTCCTCACTAATGGCCCTTAATTGAAAAATATTGATCTGTATATGATATGAGTTCTTTAACATTTGTTGAGCCTTAGTTTATAGCCTCATATATATAGTTATGAATTATTAACAGGGAAAACATCTGAGAAATACATTGCTGGGAGATTTTGTCATGCAAACATCATAGAGCATACTAACAAAACCCTAGGTGGGGCTCGGCGCCTGTGGCTCAACAGGTTAAGGCACCAGCCACATACACCTGAGCTGGCTGGTTCAAATCCAGCCCAGGCTGGCCAAACGACAATGACAGCTGCAACCAAAAAATGGCTGGGCATTGCAGCAGGTGCCTGTGGTCCCAGCTACTTGGGAGGCAGAGGCAGGAGACTCGCTTGAGCCCAGGAATGGGAGGTTGCTGTGAGCTGTGATGCTACGGCATTCTATTCAGGGTGACAGCTTGAGGTTCTGTCTCAAAAAAACAAACAACAAAAAAAAACCCTAGGTGGTACAGCACCTATTATGCTATATAGTATAGCCTATTGCTCTTAGACTACAAACCTGTACAGCACATACCATACTGAATAGTGTAAGTAGTTAATAACACAGTGGTAAATATTTGTGCATTTAAACATTAAAAAGGTACAGTAAAAATATGGTTTAAAAGGTTTTAAAAAATGGTATGTTTGTATAGGGCACTCACCATCAGTGGGGAGCTTGTAAGACTGGAAGTTGCTCTGGGTGAGTCAGTGAGCAAGTGATGAGTGAATGTGAAGGCCTTAGATGTTATTGTACACTTAGGCTACACTAAATTTATAGAAAAATTTTTTCTTCAATAATAAATTAGTTTACTTTATTGTTTTTATTTATTTATTTATTTTGCAGTTTTTGGCCCGGGCTGGGTTTGAACTCACCACCTCCGGCATATGAGGCCGGCGCCATACTCCTTTGAGCCACAGGCGCCACCCACCCTACTTTAACTTTTTTACTTTATAAACTTATAAATTGGCTTGGCACTTATAGCTCAGCGGCTAGGGTGCCAGCCACATACACCAGAGCTAGCAGATTCGAATCCAGCCCGGGCCTGCCAGGCAACAATGACAACTACAACCAAAAAATAACCAGGTGTTGTGGTGGGTGCCTGCAGTTCCAGCTACTTGGGAGGCTGAGGCAAGAGAATCGCTTGAGCCCAAGAGTTTGAGGTTGCTGTGAGATGTGACACTATGGCACTCAACCCAGTGTGACAGCTTGAGACACTTGTCTCAAAAAAAAAAAAAAAAACCTATAAATTGTTACTTTTTGACTTCTTTTGTAACAATACCTTAACACACAAAACACATTCTGTAGCTATAGAAAATTTTTTTCTTTATATCCTTATTCTATAAGCTTGCAGCTATTAATTTTTTTTTTTTTTTTACTTTTTTCACTTTTTTGTTTACAAATGAATACACAGAAAAAACAAGAAAAAAATTAATACACAGGCAGGGGCTGGGCATGGTGGCTCATGCCTGTAATCCTAGCACTTGGGAGGCCAAGACAGGTGGATTGCCTAAGCTTTTAGGTTCAAGACCAACCTGAGCCAGACCCTGTCTCTAAAAATAGCAATGTGGCAGGCACCTGTAGTTCCAGCTACTTGGGAGGCTGAGGCAAGAGAATCACTTAAGCCCAGGAGTTTGAGGTTGCTGTGAGCTATGATGGGACAGCACTCTACCAAGGATTGACAAAGTGAGACTGTGTCTCAAAAAAAAAAAAAAGCCCAAATACACGAACATACACATTAACCCAGGCCTACACAGGATCAGGATCATGATTGTCTTCCACCTCCATCTTATCCCAGTAAACAGTTTTTAGAGCAGCAGCTCTCAACCTGTGAGTTGCAACCTGCAGGAACTGTATTAAAGGGCTGCAGCATTAGGAAGGTTGAGAACCACTGTTTTAGAGGCAGTAACATGCCTAGAGCTGTCATCTCCTATAATGCCTTTTCTGGAATACCTCCTGAAGGACCTGCCTGAGACTGTTTTACAGACAGCTTTTTTTTTTTTTTAATAGAAGAAATACATTCTAAAATAACAATAAAAAGTATAGTACAATAAAAGGCAATAGGAATTTTTCAGCTTCATTGTAGTCTTATGGAATCACTATTATATGTGGCATAGCATTGACTGAAATATGGCTATGAAGCACATGACTTTACTCTTCATAAAAGTTCTATGTGCATGAAAATGTATTCTCCAGTTTTAAATCAGAAGTAAACTTTTAAAAAAAAAAAAGTAAACTTTTTTTTACTTTGTTAACAGCCAATTTTATTTAGTTTTAATTTCATAAATTTAGGATGAACAAGTGTTTTTTGTTACATGCTGAAGTCAAGGGGTTTAGTATACCTGTCACCAGAATAGTGTACATTATACCTGAAAAAGTAGACTTTTGACAGTTTACTCAATTTCTCTTAATCTCTATAAGTCTTTGTTACATTGTGTATAATTTCTTCATATTGCTTAATATACTAATTCTCTTCAGCTGTGTCTAATCTGTCAAATATATCTGTTTTGTTTCTAATTTTAATTTTGATGGTTTTTATTTCAGAATTACTTTTTGGTCATTGTTGTTAAATATGTAATTTTAAAAACCCACAGAGAAGTTTTGAAAAATAGTAAAATGAACATTTAGTTACCCTTCACCTAGATTCACCAACTGTTAACATTTTACTACATTAATTCAACAGTGTATACTTTGTTTTGCTGAACTATTTGAAAGTTGTAAACTTTACAACTCTTTTTATTTTTTTAGTTTTTACAACTCCTTAAGTACTTTAGCATGTATCTCCTAAGAATAAAATTATTTTTATTCATAGATAATTCAGTTTTTCTTCCCACCAATTGGAATAAAGGCATAGTGTGTTTATGGTCTCCCTCAAGGGCTAGTAATTTTTCTAGTTTATCCTTTTGTGGTGGATGTCACCCTGCATGGATCCTAGGTCCTGTCTTTTCTTCTTCTTCTTTTTTTTTTTTTTTTTTTGAGACAGAGCCTCAAGCTGTCACCCTGGATAGTGTGCCATGGTATCACAGCTCACAGCAACCTCCAATTCCTGGGCTCAAGCAAGTCTCCTACCTCAGCCTCCCAAGTAGCTGGGACTACAAGTGCCGGCCACAATGCCCAGCCATTTTTTGGTTGCAGCCGTCATTGTTGTTTGGCAGGCCGGGGCTGGATTCGAACCCAGAAGCTCAGATGTACGTGGCTGGCGCCTTAGCCTGTTGAGCCACAGGCGCTGAGCCTGTCTTTTCTTCTTTTACATAACTTCCACTAGTACCTCTTACCCTAACCTCCCTATAGTACCACCTAGAACTTTGGCCTGGGGGTTCTCAAAATCTGAACCCCTGACAAGCAGCATCACCCCACCTAGAGATTTATTAGAAATGCAGATTCTCAGGCACTACACCATACCTACTTACTTACAGTTTCAGGGCAGGGTTTAGCAGTGCTCATTTGGACAGTCTCTCTAGGTCAGCTGTTCTCAACCTGTGGGTCGCGACCTCTTTGTAACAATGAAAATACATAGGGAGAACCACTGCTCTACATGAACCACTGCTCTGTGTGATTCTTATGCACAGCGCTTTATGCTAGGGTTGGGAAACTTTTTCTCCAAAGAACCAGATAGTAAATGTTTGTTTTAGCTGGTGTTCTCCTTTGCACCTACTGAGCTGTGGCATCGTAGCCACTGACAGTATGGTGTGGCTATATTCCTTATATACTTTATTTACTAGCAAGGGCTGCTTTTGGTTGGTGGGCCTCAGTTTTCCAGCCCCTGCTTTAGGCCATGAGAGCTCTGCAGAACCCTTCACAAAGTTGTTGGCTTTGGCGCTCAGTTACTTTTTTGGATTGTCATTCTCTTTGTTTTTATGCCTGGAGGATTTTCCTGATTTACTTTGCATTTAAAGATGTAGGTTTGATCTGTGATTTGGTCTGTATAGGAAGGTTCCTCAAGATGCCTAGACAAAACTAGGAGTCTCTTTTTAGCCTGCTTTTTCAGTTAACTTTTAATCATATTATTATAACATTTTAATTCAAATAAAATGATTTAATTATAAGGATAATCCCTAATACTTAGCATGGAACAGTTTTAGAATTATAAAATGGTAGAAATGAAAGAGTTTTCTAGTCTAACAACCTATTTTTCTTAGTCTAACAACCTGTTTTTCCTGAAGAGGAGACTGATGTTCAAAAAGTTTACAAAGACTTGCCTCAGATCACCTAAGTCATTGTGAGAATCCTCACTAGAGTTCAGACACTCATGAAGTCTTGCGTCTCCTGTAGTCTCAGTACATTAAGTTCTGTTTTGTTTGTTTTTAATCTGTATCCTGATTTTTTTTTTTTTTTTACCTGATTCTCTTTCCTACTCCTCATTTTAGGCTGGGATAGAAAATCGTCAGCTGGACACAGTAGATTTCTTTTTGAAGAGCAAGGAAAATCTTTTTAATTCATCCTCAAAATCTTCTGTACCTGATAGGTTCGATCACTTCTCATCTCATTTGTATTTAAGAAGTAAGTAGAACAAAGTCTAATCACTTTCAAATTACTGTTGTATTTTCTGATTACCTATTCCCCTAAACTCAGTCATGGGATTTTATATTCTTTGTGGAAACCTGAGAGAGTTGTCAGAATCTATAAATGTTCTTATTCTAAGGGGAATATTTATTGTTTATATCCTATACTGTGTTTTGTATTCTGGGTATGCAAGTAAAAGAGTATAAAATTGATCTGGAAAATTGCCTGTCCTTACAACCATCTGAGATACGTATTGACAATATGGCTTTCTGAGTTATGAATTGGTATTTGATGTAAGAAATTTTCACCTTCTTTGCTTTTTTTTTTTTTTTTTGAGAGTTTCACCATGTCATCCTCTGTAGAGCAGTGTGGTGTCACAGTTCACAGCAACCTCAAACTCTTGGGCTTAAGCGATTCTCTTGCCTCAGCCTCCCAAGTAGCTGGGACTGCAGGCACCTGCCACTATGCCCGGTGGTCTGGGTTCAAATCCTGAATCTGCGGCTCTGGTGTATGTGGCTGGCACTCTAGCCATGAGCTACAGGCTCTGATGCTTACTTTCTTTGCTTTTGTGTTACATTACCAACACTTTTCAAGATTTTGGCTTTCATTTTTTTTTTTTTTGCAGTTTTTTTGTTGGGGCTGGGTTTGAACCTGCCAGGTCTGGTATATGGCTGGCACCCTACTCCTTGAGCCACAGGTGCCGCCCTTGGCTTTCATTTTTAACAAATAGGAATCCTAACTTGGGCCTGGTAGCTCTGCAAATCCTCTCCTTAGAGGAATAGGGTAATAAAATGTGTTTCCCCCTTGTTAAATAGAAATCACAGGAGACCCTTGTTTTGGACTAAACTCCTATATGAGGCTCCAACAGACTAGACCAAAAATCAAAATGGAGTCACCCATGCTAAAATTCCACTAAATGGTTCTCTGACCTGAGAAATCAGGAGAGTTTTAACAGACAGTTCTCAAACAGGGCAGTTTCAGTCTTCGATCAGCATGACAGTGAAGTTCCTTTTGCTGTAGTCTTTATGCAAAAGAAATAGCTTGAAGTTAGCTTGCTGATGAGCTACTTTCCTACTGTTCTGTCTCCCTATGCTAACCATACAAGAAAAGTAGCTTTGGCTTGGCGCCTGTGGCTTAGTGGGCTAAGGTGCCAGCCACGTACACCTGACTGGCGGGTTCGAATCCAGCCAGGGCCCACCAAACAACAATGACGCCTGTAACCAAAAAATGGCCAGGCGTTGTGACGGGCGCCTGTAGTCCCAGCTACTTGGGAGGCTGAGGCAGGAGACTCGCTTGAGCCCAGGAATTGGAGGTTGCTGTGAGTTGTGATGCCACAGCACTCTATCCAGGGTGACAGCTTGAGGCTCTGTCTCAAAAAAAAAAAGTAGCTTTAAGACAACAAATATACTCTTTGTTCTAGGCTTCTTTTTGTAGCTGTTCTCTGTCTATAATCCCAACCTCCTCTTCTCAGCTCATTGGAACACTTTCTGTTATATGGAATAAAGTGTTATACCATTCTAGAATTGTAGTAAAGCCAATTGAGACCTTTAAATTTGTTGTAGTTTTGTCTTTGGACTGCCTATACATACAGTTTTATAATCTCCTGTTTTTCCTACTTGGTAATATAGTATTTTTCCTGTATGGGCTGTACCATAATTCACCCAGCCATACTCCTATTAGACATTTAGATTGATTTCAGGTTTTTTTTTTTTTTTTTTTGAGAGAGAGCCTCAAGCTGTCACCCTGGATAGAGTGCTGTGGCATCATAGCTCACAGCAACCTCCAATTCCTGGGTTCAAGCAAGTCTCTTGCCTCTGCCTCCCAAGTAGCTGGGACTACAGGCACCCGGCCATTTTTTGGTTGCAGCCATCATTGTTGTTTCGCGGGCCAGGGCTGGATTCGCACCCACCAGCTCAGTTGTATGTGGCTGGCGCTTTAGCCCATTGACCCACAGGCGCCGAGCCTGATTTCAGTTTTTTAACTGTTGACAGTATGCTATTTATGTGTAATGTCTCACCCATATAATTATTTACTTGGGATAAATTCTAGACCTGGAATTTTCAGGTCTAAACATATGTTCAGTTTACGTTCCTAAATACCTTGATAAATTATTCTCCAAAAAAGTTTTTATCACTTAGCACTGTAGCTACATGGAGAAAATAACTGCCTATTCTTTCTCTATTGGTGTAGCGTTAGTTCTCACTGAGTCTGTGACTGTGAATTAGATATTTTCTTTTTTTTTTCTTTGAGACAGGGTCTTAAGCTATTACCCTGGGTAGAGTGCCATGGCGTCATAGCTCACACCAACCTCCAACTTTTGGGGTCAAGTGATCCTCTTGCCTCAGTTATTCTATTTTTAGTAGAGACGGGGATCTCACTCCTACTTAGGCTGGTCTCGAACTCATGAGTTCAAGCAATCTACCAGGCTCACCCTAGATACTTTATTTTTTTAAAAAAAATCTCTTTTGAGTACAGAGTTTGGTCTCTTCCTTGAATTGCTATCTTTTTGTATTCTCCAATTTTTCATTAATCTGACTGAATTTGTAGAAAAAGACCAGTTTATGGTATTCAACGATTTTATACTCATTGTTTACATCTGTTTGGTGGTCAGTAATTTCTCATTCCACTCTTACCTACACTGCTAAAGGGTGGATGGAGAGGGGTCTGGAATGAGAAGCATGGAAATAGCTTTGCTGCTTCTCCTAGGGGAAAACTCAGGTTTCCCGTAATTCTCAAACACATAGATGTAACCCTAACGGTGGGTCAGTGCCACGGTAAATAGGAATCAAGTCATTAGGGCCTTAAGCTTCAAATAGAGGATTCAAGGGCCCATACTTGTTGTTTTCACTGCATATTTAAGAGAATGGATTTGAAATCATTTCAGGGTTAAGGTAAAGTTTTGGCCTTGTCACTTTTTTTTTTTAACCTTTTACTGTTATTTGTATTTATTTTATCTTGCATCTGTTCCCATGCCGTAAGTTTTTGTTTCTTCAGTTTTTTCTGGGGTATCTTTTTCTTCTGTGCTGCTGCTTCTGGTTTGGGAACAATTTGTTCCTTTTCAGTAAGGATCAGCTCCATGTGGCAGGGGGAGCTCATATATGGGTTGCTGAACCATCAGTTCTATAAATTCGGTGATGCATCTTGGGTGCTTTGTTGACTTGGATATGCTCAGTGATCAGAGAATCTATACCTAAACTCTTAAGTTCAGTATTGCTCTCTGCATTTTTAAGCATATACAGCAAAAATTCAGCACAATTTTGGGCCACTGACCCTGTGTCCAACCTCACTAGTTGGCCTGGGCACACCTACCAATTCCAATTCCATTGTCAGAATGGTACACGTTGTTTCTTTAAAGTGACATCCTTCAGATACTTGGTAGCTTTTTGTATATGCATACCCTTGATGGCCTGGGTAGTTTCACTTGTATTCTTAAAGTGAACACAAAGATTTCATCACCTCAGGCCGCTTAGGGGAAGAGCTGGCCTTGTCACTTTCTAAATTAGTTGGGGCAAGTTACTTATTCTTTCTGAACCTCAGTTTCTTTATCTGTGGAAAGGAGAATATAACTCCTGTTAGGTTAGAGAAAGGAATAAATGAAATAGCATTTATAAAATACCAAGTATAATACTTAGAAGATGTAAGTGGTCAGCAAAATGATAGTTAATAGTAACAGTAAGTAATAACTATTAGTAATTAGAATCATTGAAGTTTATAGGTAATGAGTCTTCGTAAAAGTTTATAAGCTTTTTGAGAATAAGATATTGGTCCTTGGGTGGCACCTGTGGCTCAAAGGAGTAGGGCACCGGCCCCATATGCCAGAGGTGGCGGGTTCAAACCCAGCCCCAGCCAAAAACTGCAAAAAAAAAAAAAAAAAAAAGATATTGGTCCTTGTTTTGTATAAAGAATATTGCCTCTTGTTATTTTTGGATATGCTGTTTCTATTGGGAGTATTCTGGTGTTCATGTTAATTTCCTTTGGTTCATTCTCAGATGTGGAAGAGCTGACCCCAGCATTGGATTTACTTTGCTCAGCAATTAGAGAAAGTGATTCTGAAACCCAAAGCAAGCACTTTTCAGAACAATTGCTTAATCTTACACTGTCTTTCCTTAACAAACAAATAAAGGAGCTTTTTATTCACACTGAAGGTAAGAATGGCAGCAAGGAAGGGGGCAGTTATGCCATTTCTCTGTCAGGACAAACATACAAGTGCTGCTGCTGCATGAGAGAGTACAAGCCAATGGAGTGCCTTTTGCTAAAGTGGAGTAAAGTCAGTGTGTAATTAAGGGAGTGAAATGGATTTTAATACTAGAAAAGGTGGCAGAAAGACTTGGATTAATCATTATGAAGAACAGGAAAAGGAAAAGATTATGTTAAAAGACAGAGCTGGGTGGCGCCTGTGGCTCAAAGGAATAGGGTGCCGGCCCCATATGCCGGAGGTGGCGGGTTCAAACCCAGCCCTGGCCAAAAACTGCAAAAAAAAAAACCCCAAACAGAGCTACTACTTATAAATAGGAAAAACCTCAAACATACTGCTTGAAATTTTAAAATGCCAGTTTTGGATTTTGGCATTCTCTAGAGTTGTTTATAACTACAACAGTCCATGGCATATATATTCTTCCTCCATATGTGTATATATATATACACACATGTACATACCCACACCCACGTACACACACGAATTCACACATTGATATTTTCCACAGAGCTAGATGAACATCTGCAGAAAGGAGTGAACATTTTGACCAGCTATATTAATGAACTTCGAACTTTCATGATAAAGTTTCCTTGGAAGTTAACAGATGCTGTAGATGAATATGACATAAATGAAAATATCCCCAAAGTAAAGGAGAGCGAAATGTGGGACAAACTCAGCACTGAGGTAAATACAAGTAATTATTATTTATTTTCCAGACTCAAAGGATCTGAGAAAACAATAGAAGAAACAGAATTTAGATTCTATATACTTGTATAAAAATCTTTGGCAAGTTTTAGGTTTTATAGGTTTTGGGGTTTTTGGGTATGACTTCAGATGTCTTCAAGCTCCATTCATCTAATTCAGGACACACATGCTTCCTTTTAATGCCAGATCTGTCCATCTGGATCCAATAATAGACACTCAACCCCAAAGCCATGTGAGTGGTGCTCCCTTAGCAATACTCCTCACTGGTTAGGGCCTAGTACTTTGGACTCATGCATTCTGCCTGACCACTAAATAAATGGAATTGTTGCTGGTGATTAGATCTTTGGAAATTTTTATTTTTTCATATCATTACTTAGAAGTACACTTGATTTTGAGTCCCTGAAATTCTAAACATTTTGTCAGTTAAATTTTCTATGCCTTCCTGTTTGCTTTGCTTTTATTTAGTCAAAGTTAATATACCAACATATGCTGCCCTCTGTGTGACTTAGGGCCTGGAAGAATTCCTTCACCCACACGGAGAGGAGTGGTATTAGAAAAACAAAAGCCAGGTGGCTCCTGTGGCTCAGCGAATAGGGTGCCGGCCCCATATACCAAAGGTGGCGGGTTCAAGCCCGGCCTCGGCCGAACTGCAAAACAAAAAAATAGCCGGGCGCTGTGGCGGGTGCCTGTGGTCCCAGCTACTCGGGAGGCTGAGGTAAGAGAATCGCTTAAGCCCAGGAGTTGGAGGTTGCTGTGAGCTGAGTGATGCTACGGCACTCTACTGAGGGCGATAAAGTGAGACTCTGTCTCTACAAAAAAAAATTAAAAAAAGAAAAACAAAAGCCAAAATAGCTTAACATAGATGATCATAGTCAGTAAGAAGTGAAAGCGATAAGGTTGAGATGCTGCCAGGTTCTCAAGACTGCTGTTCATAGAGCAGAGGGGTTGGAAAGTCCCTGGTGTGACTGTACTTTCTGTATCTCTTATTCTCTAGTCAGACATTATATTTTCTTTTCTTTCCACTTTTTTGGCTGCTTTTTCCTGTGTCTTTGACAGGTTTCTCTGCAGACCCTGTCTCCAGCTACGTGCATATTGCACATGTGCATTTATATGTACACACAACTTTGTATATGTCTTAATGGGGTTTGTAGACCCCTTGAAAACCCCAGGTTAAGAATTCCTCCCTTCTGTTCTCTCTGGTACCTCAGGTTATATCATTATTTCTTTTCACTTGGATTATCGTAGTAACCTAATGCCTCAGTATCTTTAGCTTAAATAGCTTTCAGTCCATTCTCCACATTGCTACCTGGCTATTTTTCCTAAAGTATATCATCTCTTGCTTTTAAAGCATTTCAATGGCTCCACATAAATTCTAGCATAAAATCCACCTCACATGTAAGGCCCTTCATGATGGAACCTCTGCTTTACTTTCACGTCTCATCTGCCATTCTCTCCAGCTTTTTCTCCACTTACATTGAGTAATTTGGAGTTCCCTGAATACTTGATGCTGTTCTTTCCTTTTTGCCCATGCATACGATGTTCCTTCTCTTTGGGACACCTGTCCTCTTTCCTCAGTATATGTATGGAACACTTACAGGTTTTAAATTTTTTGCCTCATTCATTACCTCTGCTAAAAAGCCTCCCTCCCTCGCTTCCTTCTTTCCTTCCTTCCTTCCTCTCTGTCTCTCTCTCCTCTTTGTCACCTCTCTTAAGTGCTCTTCCTAGGAAACCTTTATCATAGCCCTTATAATACATTACTATAATCAGTGCTTTATTTGCATGTCTTCCATGTATTTCACTAGACTATGAGCTCCTAGGGAGCATAGTCTTGTGTTTTAGGTAACTTTATATCCCCTGGGCCTAGTGGTAGATTTTCAATAAATGTCCCTTAGATGCTCAATAAATATGTAAGTCTCATGTTGATAACATAATAATGAAATAAAAAGAAACTTTAAAGGCAAATGTCTTTCTTCCTTTCCTAGGAAGTTATTGCCAATGCCATTTTAAACAATAAAATACCAGAGGCACAAACTTACTTCAGGATTAACAGTCATTCTGCTCAAAGACTCAAGGAGTTGATCAGAATAGGCCTAGATTTGGTCTTTGACAATTTAAAAAAGAAGAATATAAAGGAAGCCTCTGAATTTTTGAAAAATATGGTGAGTGATATAATCTGTTCTTATGATACTAGTCTTAAAATGGATGTAATACAATTTCTAGTTATTATAAAAATTGATTTATATTCATAGTAGTGTCACAAACCTTAAGAAATGTATACAGTCTTTATTAGGACATAATAATGAGAACTTTGATGCTGAGAACTTTCTGGGGTTTTTGGAGATAAGAACTCACTCTGGGGGCAGTACCTGTGGCTCAAGGGAGTAGAGTGCTTGTTCCATATGCCAGAGGTGGCAGGTTCAAACCCAGCCCTGGCCAAAAACTGCAAAAAAAAAGAACTCACTCTGTTGCCTGGGCTAGGGTGCAGTGGCACAATCATAGCTCATTGCAACCTCAAACTGCTCGGTGTAAGTGATCCTCTGCCTCAGCCTCTTGAATGGCTGGAATTACAGGTCATCGCGAGTAGCTGGGATTATAGGCATGCACCACTATATTTGGCTAACTTTTCTATTTTTTGTAGAGATAAAGTCTCACTGTGTTGCCTAGGCCAGTCTTGAACTCTGGGTCTCAGGAGTGATCTTATTGTCTTAGCCTCCCAAAGTACTGGGATCACAGGCATGAGCCACTGTGCCTGGCCTGTGAGAACTTTCTTGAAGAGATTTTTTTCCCCCACCTTTATTGAGAGATGATTGACAAAAATTATATATATTTAAGGTATAAAAGATGATGTTTTGATACATATATACATTGTGAAGAGATTACCACAATCAAACTAACATATCTGTTACCCCCCATAGTTACGTAGCAGATTTCAACTATAACAATACATTAACTTTTAGTTACTATACTATACATAGGTCTTTAGAACTTATTCATCTTATAGCTAAAGTTTATACCCTTGATCACTTCAGCCCTGGTATCGTTCTACTCTCTGTTACTATGAATATAACTTTTTAGATTCTGCATGTAAGTGAGATCATACAGTTTTTTTGTATGTGGCTTATTTAACTTTGCATAATGTCCTACAAGTTCATCCATGTTGTTAAAAGGCAGGATTTCCTTTATTTTTTTAAGACAGGGTCTCACTCTGTTGCCTGGACTAGCACACAGTGGCATCATCATAGCTCAATGCAACCTCAAACTCCAGGGCTCAGGCGATCCACTTGCTTCACCTACCTGAGTAGCTGGGACTACAGGCACGTACCACCACACCCAACTAATTTTTCTTTTTTTTATAGAGATGGGATCTTGTTCTTGTTCAGTATGGTCTTGAACTGACCTCCAATGATCCCTGTCCTTGGGCTCTCAGAATATAATTAGGATTATAGGCACGAGCCACCTGACCTAATTTTTTTATTTTGGGGGGAGATGGGGTTATGTACTTGCTCCATCTGGTCTGGAGTGCCTGACCTCAAGCAGTCTTACTTCCTCGGCCTCCCAAAGTTCTAGAATTATAGGCATGAGCTACCATGCTTTGCCAGGATTTCCTTCTTTTTTAAGGCTGAATTACATTCCGTTGCAAATATATACATTTTCCTTCCATTCATATATTGACACTTAGGTTGTTTTTATATCTCTTGATGAGATTTTTAAATGGAGTGTCCATCATCTCTCTTTTTGATCTGGCACATTGAGTAGGAGACAGCGTTTCTCACAGAAGATTTTACACACACCAAAGCATGCGTCGGACTTCATTATTTATTGGCAGGTATTCTATATTGGTTATGTGATTTCTTACATCTCCATTTGAACATTCTAGTAAATTATGCCTTTGCTGGGGTTTTTCTTCATGTGTGAAGGGGGTGTCCTAGACGTAGGGCTCCCAGACTAAGCTGAGATCTGGCCCTAATTGCATGGTTGGGATCTTGCCTGTGGTAACTTTTTGGAAGTGCAGAGGAATGGGTTTTGTAATGTTGACCTTTGTCTCCAAATGAATCATCAGAGCAGATTGCTATAGTTTTGATCCTGTGACAATTTGGTATTACCTTAAATTGTTCTATGTGGTGCCTTTGCTCTGACAAAATGCTTAAGGACTTTATGGCTAGTCAGTAAATATCTGTGATAAATGTAGGAAAATGAAGAGTAGAAAAGCTGTCTCTTCCACAGATAAATGTCTACATGTAATTACATATATTTATGTTCAAAATACTTGTATTACAAAATATTAAGTGTTTTTTTTTTTTTTTCTGTTTATTGTAGGCCTTTGATGTAAAAGACCAGTTGCTCAAGATATGCGTCTTTACAACTGATAAAAACATACGGGACTTTTTGGTAGGTATGGATAAGATTATGTGGTTTATGTTTTTAGGAAGCCTGGGTAAAGAAATTAGAAGAAAACCTTGGAAGAAAAACTTGATAATGATTTAATATTCAACTGGTATCCAATAAATAAAAAACAACTCCTTCATCTTTTTAAATGATTATTTTACAATTGTGGCAAAGGAAAATCTGTCTGAATATATAAAACCTCAAAAATTCTAAATATTATTCTTAAATGGCATTTATTCTTATGACATGGTTGATTTTTTGTGAGGTCACTGCTTTAATTTTCAGTGTTGTTGACTTTTGTGAGGTCATTGCTTTAATTTTTATTCAAGGTTGAAATTTTAAAAGAAAAAAGTTACTTTTCTGAGAAAGAAAAAAGAACTATAGACTTCGTGCATCAAGTTGAGAAGTTATATTTGGGACATTTCCCGGAAAACATGCAGATCCAGGCCTTTCCCAGGTAGTCTCATTGGTTCCCTAGTCCCCTTTTGAAAACATTGTTGATAGTGTTTAGTTTCTAATTGTTAGTGAGCCTGAGTTTCTTATGTGAAGTTAAGCTTGCATTCTTTGTGAAGATAAAGCATGTTTTAGAAGGGACTCAGGAATTTCCTGTTGTTTTAGTATTTGTATAATCAGAATTATGTGTTCTCCCAAAGAATGGAAGCTCTTAAGCAGATAAAAAAGAATGATGCCTTTTCCTCCAAAATTTAAAAAAAGAAATATGTCACTGTTTTTAGGTATTTGATAAAGGAACAAGATTTTTTTAAGCACAGATGTGTTTTGGATTCATTCCTGAAACATGATTGTAAAGATGAATTTAACAAACAGGACCATAGAATTGTGTTAAATTGGGCTCTGTCGTGGGATCAACTAACACAAGACCGCATCCTTCTACCCAAGATAAGTCCAGAAGGCAAGTGTGAGAGAGCCTGAAATATGAACATATTGAATGAGGTTTAAAATAGGTATTGGTGTTTGAATATTTTGGTGTGTCTCTATTTTAGAATTCTTTTGGGGAGAAAATACGCAGATTTTAAAAAATAAAAGTCATTGGGAGGGCTGCAAGTAGAACGGTGGCGGCAGCGGTGGCTTTGGCTGCTCAGGACTGAGTGTAGGTAACGTAGAATCATCATTCTTCAGAGGCTGTTTAAGTCCTCCGCCATTCGATAGGCATTCTCAGTCCATTTTTGGAAGAACATTGGTGTTATAGCAGAGGCATTTAGTAGGGAACTTGATGCTTTACAGACACTTTTCATGGACAAGATTAGAGAACACAGATCTAAGCAACAGGCATTTGGAGGACCTGTTGTTGCTGGCCCAGAGTATCAGCAAGACTTGGATAGGGAGCGTTTTAAGTTTAATCAAATATGTAGTAAAGCAGACATGAATACATTCCCTAATTTCAAATTTGAAAATCCCAAATTTGAAGCCATCGAGAAACCCTAGGCCTGAAGAAATAAAGTAAAATTAATTTGGCAATTTGTCATGGATTAGTTGTACAACTAATCAGAAGTTTCAGAATAGACGTACATTTTACAACTCTCAAGTGTTCTTTCAATTCTGATTCCAAATAAATTATTGGGTGATGTTGAATGTAAAAAAAAAAAAATGTGTGTGTGTTTGTGTGTCATTGGGTTATAACCTCTTTCTTATCTCAAGGTTTTTGTGAGGGATTTATAATGTGATAATGAAAAAAAAAGTTGTATGGCTTAATGACTTGTCATTTCAAGGTTGAATTTTCATCTCAGCTTCAAAGTGACATTCTTTGTTGTTCCCAAATAGTCTTTGAGTTTCTTATGTAAACCAGGGATGTTTATGACCTGAGGGCTTTTGGAAATTAGTAAGTAATAAGCAGTGGTAATTCAGAGTCAAATTCATGTTTGCTGTTAGAACTAAAGTTTTTATTTATATTGAGGGGAAGAGAAGGGAAGAAGAGGGTTGAACAAATAAATGAAACTCACAGCTAATATCTAAATTTCATTTCAACTGCTATAGTAATGAGAAACAAAATTTAGCTCTTCCTTAGGCTAAAGCATGGATTACAAAATGAACAACGCAAAAGAGGAAAATAGAAAAAGAAGCAGAGGACCTAAATAATTCATACATTGTATCATATTATTTCCACATTGTTGTATTTACTCAGTAGTTAATTCAGTGTTGAATCTCATGACAGTAAACATCCATTGCTGTTTTAAAATATGTATTATTTTTCATGTAGAATACAAGTCATACTCTCCTGAAGCCCTCTGGAGGTTCCTCACGGCTCGCCATGATTGGTTAAGTATTACCTTGTGGATTGGAGAATTTCAGAGCCAGGATAATTATGCTTCACTTCAACAGAACAAGTGGCCTCCTCTGAGTGTTGATGTTATTAGTCAGAATACTTGCTGCAACAACTATATGAGGAACAAAATTTTAGATAAGCTGGCCAGGTATGTAACTGTTGAGCTAATCCACAGTAGGAAAGAGTAAGAATAAAAGGGAAGAGTAATAAAAAATAATGGTATTGGTTTTCCTTTGAAATGCCGTAAATCCAATGTCGTGTTGTTTCACATTATTATAAAATTCAAAGGGCATTATCTTATACTGAAGTTTTAAACTCATATACATTTAACATCATGTATGGTGGGTAGGCTCTCAAATTCTGCATACAGATTATTCGCAAAACATTTTATCTGCTTTGGTGTACTGCCCTTGTCAATAGGACTATAAGGAACAAGTTGCAAGAGCTGAGATGAGTATGCCTTAGCATACTATAATTGTCCCCCACTGCTCTCTGTATCATCACTGATGATACCCATGTGCTATGTTTGGCCTGGAACTAAGGAAGACTGCTGAATTAAATAGTGAGAAGTAGCAGCTATTGAAGTAACACGTAAAGACTTTAAACTTTAATTCATTTCTAAAAATCTATTAGATTGAATTATATCAATTTGCCATTTGTGTGGGTAAAAAATGGTTGAGTATCAGCAATTTCATATGGCTCACTCTAATCTGTCTTCCTAAGCTATTGAAATAGTTTAAGAAAAAATAATATGTATGTTTATTAAGATTCTTAAACATACATATTTCATATGTATTATTTTCTGTTTATTGGGGTATACTTACAGCTGTTATTGTCCTACTCAACGTAAAGATGTGGAGAGTTAGATCCAAAGAATTTAAGAGCTTTGCCCAATCCAGTTAGTTTTAGTATTGAGTCCTTCAACCATTAATTTTCTATTCACTCTTCTTTCTGTTGCACTAATGTTCTTCTTTACTAAAAATAAAATATTTGGCCAGACGCAGTGGCTCATGCCTGCAATCCGAGCACTCTGGGAGGCCTAACACTCTGGGAGGCCGAGGTGGATTGCCTGAGCTTACAGGTTCAAGACCAGCCTGAGCCAGAGTGAGATCTCGTCTTTAAAAATAGCCAGGCATTGTGGTGGACGACTATAATCCCAGCTACTTGGGAGGCTAAGGCAAGAGAATCACTGGAGCCCAAGAATTTGAGGTTACTGTGAGCTATGATGCCATGGCACTCTACCAAGGGCAACAAAATGAGACTCTGTCTCCAAAAAAAATATGAATAAAAGGAAAATGTTATAGAACTTGTATGTTTACCAGATATTTAGCTTAGTATTTGGTTGTTTAAAAAGCTAACATAGGCTAGGTGCTATGGCTCACGCCTGTAATCCCAGCACTTGGGAGGCTGAGACAGCTGGATTGCCTGAGTTCAAGATCAGTCTGAGCAAGAGCGAGACCCCATCTCTAAAAAATAAGTGAGGTGTTGGGTGGCATCTGTGGCTCAAAGGAGTAGGGTGCTGGCCCCATATGCCGGAGGTGGCAGGTTTAAACCCAGCCCTGGCCAAAAACTGCAAAAAAAAAAAACAAAAAAAAACGAAAGTAAGTCAAGTGTTCTGGTGGGCACCTGTAGTCTCAGCTATTTGGGAGGCTGAGGCAAGAGAATCGCTTAAGCCCAAGAGTTTGAGGTTGCTATGAGCAGTGACGCCACGGCAGTCTACTGAGAGTAACAAAGTGAGACTGTCTCTCAAAAAGAAAAAGCCTAACATAGTGTGTGGTTTATGAATTATGAAGTTAGTGAATTTATGAAATATACTACACAAATAGATTAAAAGTAAAAACCAGGCTGTGCCTGTGGCTCAAGGAGTAGAGCGCCAGCCCCATATCCCAGAAGAGGCAGGTTCAAACTGGGCCCGAGCCAAAAAAAAATTGCCAAAAAAAAAGTAAATAAATAAAAATAAACTGTTAAAAAGAAAATAATAAAATAAAAAAGTAAAAATCATACAAGGTCCGACAATGAAGTTTGTGAATGCTTCCTAAATCACAGTGGTCACCTTTGAAGTACTTCCGTTGGGAAGTAATGCACCAATGTCAGCACCTAGTCCACCCTTCAAAGCAATTTTGGAACACTTTCTGGAATGGTCATTAAAGGTGTTGTCATATTATCCCTTGAATATCATCAAAATATCTCCTTTTAATATTTGCTTTATCTTCAGGTAAAGAAAAAAGTCATTGTTGGCCACATCAGGGGTGTAGGAAGGGGTTTCAATACAGTTGTTTATTGGCTAAAAACTCCTTCACAGACAGTGCCATGTGAGCTGGTGCATTGTCACGATGCAAGAGCCAAGAGTTAAGATTTTCTTAACTGTAGCCAGGCATTGTGGTGGGTGCCTAGTAATCCCAGCCACTTGGGAGGCTGAGGCAAGAGAATTGCCTAAGACCAGGAGTTGGGAGATTGCTGTGAGCTGTGACGGCATGGCACGGCACTCTATTGAGGGCGATAAAGTGAGACTCTATCTCTAAAAGAGAAAAAGAATTTTCTTAACTTTTTCTATTGATATTTACTTGGTCTGCTGTGCTTCTCACAGTCAGCTGATGATTTTGATGCACAATTCTATGAATGTTTGCAATGTTTTTGTCAATTCTGCTTATTACTGGCCGCCCGACCTCTCTTCATCAGTGATGCTCTCTCTTTCCTCAGAAAAACATTTAATTCAGTTTTACATTGTAGAAATGTAGACGATCAAGAAGAACCTTGAAAAAGAACTTTTCTTACCAGATACCAAATCTTATTTTAAAGTTATAGCAGTTAAGGCAGTGGGAGTATTGGTTCAGGAACAAAAAGAGCAGTATAACAGAAGAGTGAGCACAGAAAATAGACCTGTACATGATCATTTTACATATGGGAAGGTGGTATATGACAGTGGGGAAAGAATTATCTTTTTGACATTGGGACGAGGGTAATTGAATAGCAATATTGGGAAAAAATGGACCTGCTACCTTATATCATACTTTAATTTCAAGTAGATTTTAACATCTAAATGTCAAATATGAAACCATGAAGTTTGGGAAGATGCCATAGGAGATATCTTCATGACCTGGGGAATCCTAGGGTATGCTCTCTAAAAGACCTGAAGGAGCAAAACAAGAGAGCTAGTTACTAGCAGGAATTGTGGCCCTTGGTGGAAGTTGTCAGCGAACCTGCAGTCACCCAGCACAGAAAGCCAGGAAATGCCGATCCTCCCTTCTTTCTGACTCTTTTTTTTTTTTTCTTTTGAGGCAGAGTTACATCCACTCACCCTAGCTGGAGTGCAGTGGCCGCATCATAGTTCACTGCAGCTTTAAACTTCAGGGCTCAACCAATCCTCCTGCCTTGGCCTCAACCTTAATAGCTGGGACTGCAGGAAGTACCACCATGCCCTGCTAATTTTTTTCTTTTTTTTTTTTTTGAGACAGAGCCTTGAGCTGTCACCCTGGATAGAGTGTGGTGGCATCACAGCTCACAGCAACCTCCAGCTCCTGGGCTCAAGCAAGTCTCTTGCCTCCGCCTCCCAGGTAGCTGGGACTACAGGTGCCCGCCACAACGCCCAGCCATTTTTTGGTTGCAGCCGTCATTGTTTGGCGGGCCTGGACTGGATTCGAACCCGCCAGCTCAGGTGTACGTGGCTGGCGCCTTAGCCCATTGAGCCACAGACGCCGAGCCCTAATTTTCTATTTTTAAGAGAAATGGGATGTTGCTCTTGCTTAGGCTGCTCTTGAACTCCTGACCTCAAACAATCTTCCCTCTTAGTCCTTGCAAAGTGGTAGGATTACAGGCATGAACCACAATGCCCAGTGCCGCCTTTCTGTCTCTTATCTTCCAACAGGACCCCCTCATAGGGTAAACCAAAAGTCTAAAAAGGTAAACAGAAGTCTGAGGGCACAGAAATCTTGGGGTACAGCCCATGCTGATGAGCCTCTGGAAAAACAGAGCAGGGTAGAGAAGAGCAGAGCTTAAATCTGAGGGGAAAGACACCAGCACATAGGCATTTCACAGAAGAGGAAGCACAAAAGCCTAGTAAACATATGAAGAGATGCGCTTCCTCATTTGTAGTTACGCAAATACTAATTTATTTTACCCCAAGTCTAGGAACAAGTAAAATGACCCTCAAAGGTAGAGTGAATCAACAAAAGGTAGTGTATTCATACAATGGAATACTGCATAACAGTGGAAACTAACAGACTGTAGCCGTAGGCATCAACACGGATCAATCATACAATGATGAGTAGAAGAAACAAGATAGAGAACAATACATCCAGAGTGTTCTGTCATTTATATATAAAGTTCAAAACAGGCAAAATCAAACCATATATTATTTGGGGCTACATAGACGGGCGATAAACTATGAATTACAATAAGGGAATGGTGGGCAGTGCCTGTAGCTCAAAGAAGTAGGGCACCGGCCCCATATACTGAGGTGGTGGGTTCAAACCTAGCCCCAGCCAAAAACTGCAAATAAATAAATAAATAAATAAAGGAATGGTTATCACCAAAGTCAGGATTGTGGTTACTCTGGGGGCAATAGAAAGCATGCAGTGAGGGAAGAATATAAAGGTATGTTTTATAATCTGGGTGGTGGTTATATGGCATTTCTGTAAACTCATTTACAGGTTATATTTTCTATACTTTTAATAGTAAATTTTTGAAAAGTAATATTTACATGTAGAGTTCTATTCTTACTGAGTAGTTTCAGTTACTCTGCTCTGGCTTCTTAATATTTTTGGTTAGTTTGGTGAATTTCTTAGTTATGCCCAAAGCATCTAGTTTCAAGAGCTAACCATTGTTGCTTCGTGACATACTGGGTTGTATAATTCCAGGCAAAATGTAAAAAATGTAAATAGCTTGGTTTAGTTTTTGAAATAGTAAAGATACCTTACCATCTTTAAATACTATAATGGTACAGAAACTTTTTTTGGAAACTAGCAAAATGTTTATTTCAGAACATTCATAGCGTAACATATTTATTAAGCATACAGCCTTAATTTGCAAATACTTAATTTTAAGTAATCGAGACTTAAACAATGGAAATTATTTGGTCTGCTCTGAACCTAGCAACTTTTTAACTTGCCATCCCTTAAACCTGCCCAATAGGAAAGGGATTTTTCTTGTGTCTGAGTTAGAAGACTTTGAACGCTTCCTCCTAAGACTGAGCCGTATTGGGGGTGTGATACAAGATACCCTCCCTGTTCAAAAGTACAAGAGCAAAGAAGGTTGGGATTTCCATTCTCACTTCATCCTGTATTGTTTAGAACACAATCTGCAGCATCTTCTTTATGTCTATCTCGATTGTTACAGGTGAGTACTGAGAATTGATTTGTCTTTGAGCAAGTCCTCGTGTTTCCTTTTTCCATGTTAGTGTTGATGTGACTTTTAGGAAAACGTTAAGCGTTTGCAAGAGGAATGCTGATCTTTTTGAGGTAGTTTCTCCTACTCAGCAAATGGTACATCTTTGAGTTCAAAATGCTATATTCAACTAAATGCTTATGTGTTTTTGGTGGTATTTTGTGTTATCTCTGTTAACTCTTTAAATCTCTTGACGTTAGAATAAAACAGAAGAAATGCTTTAAAAAGTTTGGGAGGGTCTGGATGCACAGTGGCTCACACCTGTGATCCCAACACTTTGGGAAGCCAAGGTGGGAAGACAGCTTAAGGCCAGAGTTTAAGACTAGCGTGGGCAACAAACAGACTCCAGCTCCATACATTTTTTTTTTTTTAATTTATTGTTGGGGATTCATTGAGTGTACAAGAAACCAGGTAACACTGATTGCATTTGTTAGGTACAGACCCTCTTACAATCATGTCTTGCCCCTAAAACTCCATAACATTTTTTTAAAAACTTAGCTGGGCATGATGGTGTATGCCTATAGTCCCAGCTCCTTGGTAGGCTAAGGTAGGAGGATCATTTGAGCCCAGGAGTTGGAGGCTACAGTGGGCTAATGAAATGTGATGAGGCCTCTGCACTACAGCCTGGCCCACAGTGTGAGACCCGATCTCTAAAAAAACAAAACAAAAACAAACAAAAAAGACTTTAACAGGAAGATTCTAAAGGTCCACTTGGAATTCTTTGATATTTTCATGACTAGGAGAATACTAAACAACTTTGATTTCATAGCCACTACAAGGTATATTAGATATGCTCTAATATTTATATATACTTAGATGTAGAGAGATACATCATTATATATCTACCTGAGGTTAACCTGCAGAATCACATCTATGGCCAGTGTTGATTGCTATTAAATCAGTAATAACTACAGTAATAGTTGTGGTCTATGGGTGGTGCCTGTGGCTTAGTCAGTAGGGCGCCAGCCCCATATACCAAGGGTGGTGGGTTCGAACTTGGCCCCAGCCAAACTGCAACAACAAAAAAAATAGCCAGGAGTTGTGCAGGTGCCTGCAGTACCAGCTACTTGGGAGGCTGAGGCAAGAGAATCGCCTAAGCCCAAGAGCTGGAGGATGCCGTGAGCTGTGACACCATGGCACTCTCCTGAGGGCAACAAAGTGAGACTCTGTCGCTAAAAAAAAAAAAATGTAGTCTCTAAAGTAGAAATGCTTACAGTGCTGTTGGCACTAGGCTAAATGCTATACATTATCTTATTTAATCTTCTCCCAAACTATGAGGTGGTTATTCCCATCTCTATTTCAAAGATAAGGAAATTGAGGCTTTGACAGAGACTGAGTACCTTGCTTAAGGAACACAGCTAATAGGTGGTAGAGCCAGATTTTATTCTTTGAATTTATGTCTGTCAAACTTATGTTTGATGCTAGAACCCACATTTGTACACTTTATAATAGAGAAGATATTTCTGTGTGTGTGTAGTAAAGACTAGGAGTTTGAATAGAAAATGTATTTTTGGTTCATATCTTTGAGGCTGGCTTAGACACAAAAATGTTTTCTTCAGAGCTGCTAGCAAGAAAACAAATTTAAGAATCGTATTTTCAAAGTACCTATTCTGAGACTAATTCCTTGTCATAGCCTCTCTGTAGTTGTATAAAGGTTTTAAAAAACCCTCGTTAAGGCTTGGCGCCCATAGCACAGTGGTTATGGCATCAGCCACATACACCAAGGGTAGAGGGTTTGAACCCAGCCCGGGCCAGCTAAACAACTGCAACAAAAAAATAGCCGGGTGTTGTGGCTGGCGCCTATAATCCCAGCTACTTGGGAGGCTGAGGCAGGAGAATTGCCTAGGCCTAAGAGTTTGAGGTTGCTGTGAGCTGTGACACCACAGCACTCTACCCAGGGCTATAGCTTGAGACTGTGTCTCAGAAAAAAAAACAAAACCCTCATTAAGTTTGAAAATGCTGGCTCGGCGCCTGTGGCTCAGTGCCTGTGGCTCAGTGGGCTAAGGTGCCAGCCACATACACCTGAGCTGGCGGGTTCGAATCCAGCCCGGCCTGCCAAACAACAATTATGGCTCCAAACAATTTGGTTACGGCTGCAACCAAAAAATGGCCGGGCGTTGTGGTGGGCGCCTGTAGTCCCAGCTACTTGGGAGGCGGAGGCAAGAGACTCGCTTGAGCCCAGGAATTGAAGGTTGCTGTGAGCTGTGAAGCCACGGCACTCTATCCAGGGTGACAGCTTGAGGCTCTGTCTCAAAAAAAAAAAAAAAGTTTAAGACTGCTGTGAGCTATGACACCAGCGCACTCTACTGAGGGGAATAAAGTGAGACTGTCTCAAAAAAAAAAAAAAAGAAAAAAACTGTTATGAGAACAAAGGGAAGTGAGGATGGTATTCACCCACTGCCCTGCCTTTCCCAGGAGGGCTGGAATTGAAATTCCAGTACACTGGAGGACTGAAGCTCAAACAGAAGGCACCAGAGGGACCTCCCTCCACTTGTCCTCAGCACAGTCCGCTGTCCTTCAGTTGTCCTCAGCATGGTCCTCTCTTCTGGCTCTTTCTTTTACTTCCACTACACTCTCTTCTTGACATTAGTCTAAAGTCTCACAGTCTCAGATCCAAGGCTCTGCCCCGTTCTCCAGGGCCAGAGGGCCAGCGTGCAGGCCCCCACCTGCCTGTCACACATGTGCACACACACCCTCTTCGCCAGCCACAAAAAGGGGAGCCCCGTAAGCCAGAGGAATGGTAGGGCCAGAGGGCCGCTCCCTTTTGCTTTGAACAGCTCCCTATTCACACCCCACTCCCCTCACTGGCTGTACCTGCACCCAGGCTTCCAGCTCCTCCCCACTAACCTTTTATTCTCCCTTCCTTCCCCACCCTACCCCACCCTCATGGAACAGGCCAGAACCAAAGCCTCATAGACATGGCTGGATGACTTCAGACTCCTTCAATAAGGCTGGGGGATGGGGAGAGCTTCATACCCCTCAGGCTGAGAAAGAAAATTCTCTTCACCCCAGTTCTTGAGGAATGCCAGGTCTTTCCTGCCTTATGTGGACAGGCAAGAGTTGCTTTCAATTCTCTGGAGTCATTACAAGGGCAGCTCAAGCCAAAGCTTTCCTCCCAGTCTAGCCTTTCCTGGGCACCAGGGCCAAAGCAGGAGGCCTCATGAGTCCCTGGGCAGCCCACTCCATCCAGGGCCCACCAGGAGGTCCACAGAGCCCACCCAACTATGAGAGGGCATTAGTCCAGTCTCACAGGCTGCTGCTCCCTGTAATTCAATAATCACCCTCCTGCCAGCGACCCTTCTTTCTGCTATTCTATCGTGGTCAAGCCTTGACTCCTCTCGGTCTTCCACGGAAACACTTTATTTCCTTTTATTTTATTTTATTTTATTTTTTCAGACAGAGTCTCACTCTGCAGTTCAGGCTAAAGTGCCCTAGACTCAGCCTAGCTCACAGCACTTCAAACTCCTGGGCTCAAGCAATCTTCCTGACTTAGCCTCCTGAGTAACTGGGATTACAGTTACCTGCCACAACACCAAACTAATTTTTTCATTTTTGGTATAGACAAGATCTCACTCTTGCTCAGGTTGGCCTCAAAATCCTAAGCTAGCCTCTCAGAGTGCCAGGATTACACATGTGAGAACACTTACTTTTTTTTTTACTCACAGTCAAAAAATCCTCTTCACTTTGATATAAAGAATAATGCATGGATGGGCGTGGTGGCTCACGCCTGTATTCCTAGCATTCTAGAAGGCTGAGGCAGGTGCATTGCTTGAGCTCATGAATTTGAGATCAGCCTGAGCAAAAAGTGAGACCCCCATGTCTACTAAAAATAGAAAAAACTGAGGCAAGAGGATCGAATCAAATGACCCCGAGTTGGAGGTTACTGTGAGCTATGATGTCATTGCACTCTACAGCAGGGTGACAGTTTCAGAACTTCAGACTCTGTTTCAAAAAAAAAAGGTTCGGTGCCTGTAGTACAGTGGTAAGGGCACCAGGCACATACACAGAGGCTTAAGTGTTCAAACCCAGCCTAGGCCTACTAAACAACAATGACAACTGCAACAAAAAAACAGTCAGGCGTTGTGGCAGGCGCCTATAGTCCCAGCTACTTGGGAGGCAGAGGCAAGTGAATCAATTAAGCCCAAGAGTTTGAGGTTGCTATGAGCTGTAACGCCACAGCACTCTACTGAGGGAAACACAGTGAGACTCTGTCTCAAAAAAAAGAAAAAAAGAATAATGCACAGTGATGCATTATTTTTATAAATTACAGAAATAAGAAAATAAATATAAGCCACAAATTTAAAAAAAGAAGTCAACAAAAAATGTTGGCCCAGGGTGAGCCACAGGCAGCCACTGCTCTCTGCCTGTAAGTATCACTGGCCTCTAACTCACCAAGTGCCCTCATCCTGGACTCACAAGGAACTCCCCCCTCCATACTGCTACTCCTTCCAGTGGCCGCACTTGGACCCAGACTGCACAGCACCTGCACAGGGCCTGGGTGGCACAGGGCACCACGAGCCATGCCAAGGAACCAGCCAGCCCCAGCTTCCTCACCCCTTTGTAGGGGGATGGGGGGAGGCAGGACCAAGGCCCTTTGGGAACTAGTTCTCTCCCCATCTTGTTCCACAAGCTGCACATTCCATTCTGCGCCGAGCGGAAGGCGGGGCCTGGGGGAGGCAGGGCAGAAGGAGGAGAGCAGTCTGGCCTCCTTTGGGGCGCATCCCCCAGGGAGCTCTAGGCTTGGCAGGGACCGTAGACCAAAACCACCAGGAGGGAGGCAGCCAAGAGTGCTCTGGCCAGTCTGCAGCCCCTTCCCCTTTCTCCACTGAAACCCTACCTGGGGCAAGTCCGCAGAAGACACAGGAGGACCGTGTGAGGGTAACACTAACACCCCTCCCCCCAACCCTGCCCCAATCCCTTGGGCGGCTTATGGGGCTTCAAGCCAAGGCCATTTAAATGCTAAGGCCACTGCTGGGGGGTGCAGGGAAGTGAATTCCAGATTTGATGGCTTCCCAGAGTGACCAAAAGGGCCTGGGTGGTGAATGCGATTAAGGTAAAAAAAAAAAAAAAAAAAAGGAGGGAGCTGGAGATACTGTCCCCATTTCTTCCTTCCTCTCTTTTACTACCTCATACTCACCCTCCCCACCCAAAACACCCCTGGCTGGAGTCCTCAACATTTGGGTACACATCTCAGCTTGTCCATGTGCATACTCAGAACTCTGAAATGCCAGGCCACACATAACACATCCTGGGCCTTTGGTTTGCCCACAGATGACCTTGGAAGGAGGCAGGGGAAATCCCAGCCACTTCCCCTCACCTCACAGCCTCTAAGAGGTCTGACCACTAGCGCTGCTCCATCTCTGGACCATCCAGACAGTGCTGACAGGTGTGATCTTTCTAGGAGTGAGCAGGGAACCCTCACAAAAGAGGCAGGTCACAGAAACAGAGGAGTCTCCCCAGGGGAAGGAGAGTCAGGGATATGCCTGGAGTGGCAGGTGGTGGCGCTGAGGCTCTATACTGCGGACTGTGCAGGATGGGCAAAAGCCTTTTCTAGAGAAGCGCTAAAGGACAGATCATGACAGTATCTCTTTAAGCTGGGTCCATGACATATAACAGGTACTCTTAGGAGAAAACTTCCATATCACTTCTGCTTAAAGAAAGTATTTGCTTTGGTGGTGCCTGTGGCTCAAAGGAGTAGGGCGCTAGCCACATATGCGGGAGGTGGTGGGTTCAAACCCAACCCTGGCCAAAAACCGCAAAAAAAAAAAAAAAAAAGTATTTGCTTTTTTTTTTTTTTTTTTTTTTGTAGAGACAAGAGTCTCACTTTATCGCCCTGGGTAGAGTGCCGTGGCGTCACACTGCTCACAGCAACCTCCAGCTCTTGGGCTTAAGCGATTCTCTTGCCTCAGCCTCCCTAGTAGCTGGGATTACAGGCGCCCGCCACAGCACCCGGCTATTTTT